>CM075733.1:4612874-4861657 GCA_037974335.1 Prionace glauca | reverse complement strand
TCTTAAACAACGGCGTAACATTAGCCGTTTTCCAATCTTCCGGCACTTCCCCGGAATCCAGCGACGTCTGGAAAATAACCACCAAGGCATCCACTATCACCTCCGCCATTTCTTTCAGAACCCTCGGATGCATTCCATCCGGTCCTGGGGACTTGTCCACAATCAGCCCCTCCAGTCTGTCGAGCACCACCTCTCTAGTAACAGTAATGTCATTAAGACCCTCCATTCCTACCACCTTTCCATCGCTAACACCCAGCAAATTATTCACGTCCTCCTCCGTGAAGACAGAAACAAAAAAGTTATTCAAGACCTTAGCCATATCCCCATCCCCTACCACTAGCTCCCCTTTCTCATCCTCTAAAGGACCAACGTTCACCCTAGCCAGCCTCTTCCTTTTTATATATTTATAAAAACTCTTGCTATCCTTTTTTATATTAAGTGCTAGCCCAGCCTCATAGCTTCTCCTACCCTCCTTTATCAATTTCTTTGTCAATCTTTGTTGACATTTAAACCTTTCCCAATCCTCTTCTCGCCCACTGCTCTTAGCTACTCTAAACTCCTCCGCTTTTAATTTAACACTTTCCTTCACCTCCTTCATTATCCACGGCTTATTACCTCTCCTCCTACTGTACTTTTTAACCATCGGAATAAATTTCTGCTGAGCACCAAGAAAGATCTCCTTAAAGATCCTCCACTGCTCCTCAGCAGACCTACCTTCCAACGCACTCCCCCAGTCCACATTCGCCAATTCTTCTCTCATCCTACCATACTCCCCTCTATTCAAACAAAGGACGCGTGTCCGGGAACCCACTTTCTCCTCCTCCATCTGCACCAGAAACTCCACCATACAATGATCACTCTCTCCAAGAGGATCCTTCACCGCAAGGTCCCTAATTCTACCCGCCTCATTACACAGCACCAGATCCAAGATAGCTTGCTCCCTCGTCATCAGAGCCATGTGTGTGTGTGCATGTGAGTGTATAAGTGTGTGTGTGTCTGTGTGTGTGTGAATGTATAAGTGTGTGTGTGTCTGTATGTGTGTGAGTGTATAAGTGTGTGTGTGTCTGTGTGTGTGAGTGTATAAGTGTGTGTGTGTCTGTGTGTGTGTGTGAGTGTATAAGTGTGTGTGTGTCTGTATGTGAGTGCATGTGTGTGTTTGTGTGTGTGAGTGCATGTGTGTGCGCGTGAATGGATGTGTGTGTGTGTGTGCTTCTCAAAGCAAAAGTGAGACTAAGACTGGATCACATGACACTCTCTAATGATGTCGTGCTGATATCCCTTAATGGCAATAACATAACATTGGGTATGATATTAGAGTGAATTGAGTTACTGAGTCCAGTATGGGGTCAGATAGAGTAATGGGTACCATACTGGGATTAGTTGGAGTGTTTATTGCAGGATTGGGATCCAGATACTAAAGAACACATTGAAACTTTACCGAGGGAAGAGCAGATTCACTCACCCAATGTGCCAAAATACAAAAGGTCATGAATGTAGCCCAATCCATCACACAAACCAGCCTCCCATCCATTGACTCTGTCTACACTTCCCGCTGCCCAATTGAAACATAGAACCCTAGAACCCTACAGTGCAGAAACAGGCCCTTCGGCCCATCGAGCCCTTTTTCACACACTGAGCGGGGAGACGTGGTGTTTTACTTCCAGGATTAGTGTCCAAGGCTGAAACTCTGTTAACATTCAGGGTTTGGTCTGCCGGATAAAGTGGCAAATGCGGGGGCACTTTTAACATTTAGGAAAATCTTGGACGGCTTCATGGATGAGAGGGGTGTTGGAGGGATATGGTCCAAGGGCAGGTCAGTGGGATTAGGCAAAAAATGGTTCAGCACAGACAAGAAGGGCCAAAAGGCCTGTTTCTGAGCTGTAAATTTTCTATGGTTTCTATAGCTGGCTGGGTGGAGGGATTATGGGAAGAGAAGATGTAAACGTGGGCAGCACGGCGGTACAGTGGTTAGCACTGCAGCCTCACAGCACCAGGGACCCAGGTTCAATTCCCTTGGTCACTGTCTGCACGTTGTCCCTGTGTCTGCGTGGGTTTCCTCCGGATGCTCTGGTTTCCTCCCACAGTCCAAAGATGTGTGGGTTAGGTTAATTGGCCACGGTAAATATCCTCTTAGTATCCTAAGATGTGTTGGTTAGGTGATCAGCGGGGTAGGTATGTGGGGTTATGGGGACAGGTTTTAGGATGTTCTGTCGGAGAGTTGGTGCTGGCTCGGTGGGCAGAATGGTCTGCTCTAGGGATCCTACGACTCAGAGGGGGAATTCTGTGATACTGTAAAGCTCACAGGGAGTGTTGATGTTGCTGGAGAGCAAAGGGCAACATTGGTTGTTGGGGCTGAATGGCCAGTTTCCATGCTGTAATTTTAATCTTTTGCTATGAGGAGAGGTTGGAGAAACTTGGTTTGTTCTCACTGGAACGACGGAGGTTGAGGGGAGACCTGATAGAAGTCTACAAGATTATGAGAGGCATGGACAGACTGGATAGTCAGAAGCTTTTTCCCAGGATGGAAGAGTCAATTACTTTAAGATGCGAGGGCCATGGATTAAGGAAGATGTATGAGGCAAGTTTTTTTACACAGTGGGTGGTGGGTGCTTGGAACTCGCTACTGGGGGAAGTAGTGGAAGCGGATACGATAGTGACTTTTAAGGGGTGTCTTGACAAGTACATGAATGAGATGGGAATAGAGGGATATGGTCCCCGGAAGGGTAAGGGGTTTTAGTTCAGTTGGGCAGCATGGTTGGTGCAGGCTTGGAGGGCCGAATGGCCTGTTTCTGCGCTGTAATTTTCTTTGTTCTCTGTATTGCACAGGAGCTGTGTCACCCTCCTATACATGCCACACACTCGGTCTCCCATTCCTGTACACATTGCCTCACGGTCCTGTAATAACTTTAGTGTCAGTGGCACTTTCTGCTTTGGGTTTCGGCTCCCGGCAGTGGGTGAGATAATACTGGAATATTCCATCCACTTCTCCATTTGATTCCGGATATTTTAACAAACAATCAATTAGGGCTTTTCTGAAAGGTACCACCAAGACTAATAGTCTCATTAGTATTGTGGAGACGCTTGCTAAAGAGTGAAATATGGGAGATTATCTGAACCTTGCCACTAAAATTCTCATCTGTCCCCAATTAAAAATAATGCATACCAGCGTTCACTGGGACTAATGATCAGATTACTGGAAGATTACGGCTTCTCATATCATTTGCTCACTTTATAAAACTCATTTGTTGTGAAGGATGGAGATAAAATGATTCCGCCTGATGATTTACATTGTGCTATCTTGCTAACTTAAACCTCCATCTGGTCAGGAGCAGAGCGAGGAACATTGTTTGCAGCAGGAACACACGGCTGTCGCTGACGTGAGGAATGTTACGACTGGGAATGTTAACATTGGAACTGGAGGAGGCCATTCAGCCCCTTGAGCCTGACCCTGTATCCAATCAAATGTTGCCTGAGCTTGTGCTTCTTTCGTGTGGCTAACAGATATCTATCAATCTCAGATTTGGAGTTAACAACTCAATAAGTGTTCATTGGCATTTGTGGAGGAGAGTTGGAAACTTCCACCGCTCTCTCTGAGCACGGGTAAAGACAACAATCGTCCAGAATTTCCTGGCTTCCATTGGTAGCGTCAGCTCGCTATTGGCCGGCAGTGGAACTTCCCGGAAACATCAAAGCCTACGGCGGTTTGCATGGCTCTCCCAGACTGACACTGGGGAATGCACTGGAGGGGGAGGTGGTGGGAAGGGGGAGCAGTGAACCTTCATGACGGCAGAAGGTCCTGACATGCTGGAGTATTCGCCCTTAGACTATGAATCCAAATCATGAACTCTCCAAATCAACTCAAATAGTCACAAGTAAAGCTCCCTCTATACTGTCCCCATTAAACACTCCCAGGACAGGTACAGCCCGGGGTTAGATACAGAGTAAAGCTCCCTCTACACTGTCCCCCATCAAACACTCCCAGGACAGGTACAGCCCGGGGTTAGATACAGAGTAAAGCTCCCTCTACACTGTCCCCATTAAACACTCCCAGGACAGGTACAGCCCGGGGTTAGATACAGAGTAAAGCTCCCTCTACACTGTCCCCCATCAAACACTCCCAGGACAGGTACAGCACAGGGTTAGATACAGAGTAAAGCTCCCTCTACACTGTCCCCATCAAACACTCCCAGGACAGGTACAGCACGGGGTTAGATACAGAGTAAAGCTCCCTCTACACTGTCCCCATCAAACACTCCCAGGACAGGTACAGCACGGGTTAGATACAGAGTAAAGCTTCCTCTACACTGTCCCCCCATCAAACACTCCCAGGACAGGTACAGCACAGGGTTAGATACAGAGTAAAGCTCCTTCTACACTGTCCCCATCAAACACTCCCAGGACAGGTACAGCACGGGATTAGATACAGAGTAAAGCTCCCTCTACACTGTCCCCCATCAAACACTCCCAGGACAGGTACAGCACGGGGTTAGATACAGAGTAAAGCTCCCTCTACACTGTCCCCCATCAAACACTCCCAGGACAGGTACAGCACGGGGTTAGATACAGAGTAAAGTTCCCTCTACACTGTCCCCCATCAAACACTCCCAGGACAGGTACAGCCCGGGGTTAGATACAGAGTAAAGCTCCCTCTACACTGTCCCCATTAAACACTCCCAGGACAGGTACAGCCCGGGGTTAGATACAGAGTAAAGCTCCCTCTACACTGTCCCCCATCAAACACTCCCAGGACAGGTACAGCACAGGGTTAGATACAGAGTAAAGCTCCCTCTACACTGTCCCCATCAAACACTCCCAGGACAGGTACAGCACGGGGTTAGATACAGAGTAAAGCTCCCTCTACACTGTCCCCATCAAACACTCCCAGGACAGGTACAGCACGGGTTAGATACAGAGTAAAGCTTCCTCTACACTGTCCCCCCATCAAACACTCCCAGGACAGGTACAGCACAGGGTTAGATACAGAGTAAAGCTCCTTCTACACTGTCCCCATCAAACACTCCCAGGACAGGTACAGCACGGGATTAGATACAGAGTAAAGCTCCCTCTACACTGTCCCCCATCAAACACTCCCAGGACAGGTACAGCACGGGGTTAGATACAGAGTAAAGCTCCCTCTACACTGTCCCCCATCAAACACTCCCAGGACAGGTACAGCACGGGGTTAGATACAGAGTAAAGTTCCCTCTACACTGTCCCCCATCAAACACTCCCAGGACAGGTACAGCACGGGGTTAGATACAGAGTAAAGCTCCCTCTACACTGTCCCCCATCAAACACTCCCAGGACAGGTACAGCATGGGGTTAGATACAGAGTAAAACTCCCTCTACACTGTCCCCCATCAAACACTCCCAGGACAGGTACAGCACGGGGTTAGATACAGAGTAAAGCTCCCTCTACACTGTCCCCCATCAAACACTCCCAGGACAGGTACAGCCCAGGGTTAGATACAGAGTAAAGCTCCCTCTACACTGTCCCCCATCAAACACTCCCAGGACAGGTACAGCACGGGGTTAGATACAGAGTAAAGCTCCCTCTATACTGTCTCCATCAAACACTCCCACGACAGGTACAGCACAGGGTTAGATACAGAGTAAAGCTCCCTCTACACTATCCCCCATCAAACACTCCCAGGACAGATACAACACGGGGTTAGATACAGAGTAAAGCTCCCTCTATACTGTCTCCATCAAACACTCCCAGGACAGGTACAACACGGGGTTAGATACAGAGTAAAGCTCCCTCTACACTGTCCCCATTAAACACTCCCAGGACAGGTACAGCACGGGGTTAGATACAGAGTAAAGCTCCCTCTACACTGTTCCCATCAAACACTCCCAGGACAGGTACAGCACGGGGTTAGATACAGAGTAAAGCTCCCTCTACACTGTCCCCATCAAACACTCCCAGGACAGGTACAGCACGGGGTTAGATACAGAGTAAAGCTCCCTCTTCACTGTCCCCATCAAACACTCCCAGGACAGGTACAGCACGGGGTTAGATACAGAGTAAAGCTCCCTCTACACTGTCCCCCCATCAAACACTCCCAGGACAGGTACAGCACGGGGTTAGATACAGAGTAAAGCTCCCTCTACACTGTCCCCATTAAACACTCCCAGAATAGGTACAGCACGGGGTTAGATACAGAGTAAAGCTCCCTCTACACTGTTCCCATCAAACACTCCCAGGACAGGTACAGCCCGGGGTTAGATACAGAGTAAAGCTCCCTCTACACTGTCCCCATCAAACACTCCCAGGACAGGTACAGCACGGGGTTAGATACAGAGTAAAGCTCCCTCTACTCTGTCCTCATCAAACACTCCCAGGACAGGTACAGCACGGGGTTAGATACAGAGTAAAGCTCCCTCTACACTGTCCCCCATCAAACACTCCCAGGACAGGTACAGCACGGGGTTAGATACAGTGTAAAGCTCCCTCTACACTGTCCCCCATCAAACACTCCCAGGACAGGTACAGCACGGGGTTAGATACAGAGTAAAGCTCTCTCTACACTGTCCCCATCAAACACTCCCAGGACAGGTACAGCACGGGGTTAGATACAGTGTAAAGCTCCCTCTACACTGTCCCCCATCAAACACTCCCAGGACAGGTACAGCACGGGGTTAGATACAGAGTAAAGCTCTCTCTACACTGTCCCCATCAAATACTCCCAGGACAGGTACAGCACAGGGTTAGATACAGAGTAAAGCTCCCTCTACACTGTCCCCCATCAAACACTCCCAGGACAGGTACAGCACGCTTGGGTTGAGAAATGGAATAATCAGTGTGTGGAATCTCTTTAACATTTCTGACACTATTCCTGATATCGGGTGCAATTATTCGATTTTCGTGAGTTTTTGAACTTTGCGTCGTACAGAAAAGGTTGTTGGGATCTGGAGCTGGGATAAAGTTTGAGAGTGGATTGAAAGTCGATTTGCAGAGAATATTAGAAAGAGAGAGGTTTAGTTAGTTTGCTGCCCTCATTGTCAGCCTTGGTGGGTTTTACAAAATAACTCAGTTTCCAAAGTGAGTACTGGCCTGTCCTGTGCTGTTAACAGGAAAATATTCAGTGCAGTGAGGGGATGTTTTCATAATCTATTTAATCTCAGGATCTGGTGTTCTTGGCAAGGTTGGCACCTCCTGGCACTTTGTTAACCAATGGGAAAGTGAATTTCCATCCATTTGCTGCCAGTTCAGTGAAGCAACCATGAGTCAACCATTAAAGTGGTTAGCACTGCTGTCTCACAGCGCCAGGGACCCGCATTTGATTCCTGGCTCCAGTCACTGTCTGCAGTGTCAGCACATTCTCCCCGTGTCTACGTGGGTTTCCTCCAGGTGCTCCAGTTTCCTCTCACCGTCCAAACATGTGCGGGTTAGCTGCATTGGCCATGATAAATTGTCCCTCAGTGTCAGGAAGACTAGCTAGGGTAAATGCATGGGATTATGGGGATAGGGCCTGCGTGGGATTGTGGTCAGTACAGGCTCGATGGGCCGAATGGAGGGATTCTATGAATAAAGAAAATCCAAATACTGCAGCTGCTGGAAATCAGTGATAAAAATGGAAAATGTTGGAAACACTAAGCAGATCAGGCAGCCTTGGTGATGGGATGAATCTGAGAATCTTAGCTAATGTTCTGGAGACCTGGGTTCAAATCCCACCACGGGGCAGATGGTGGAATTTAAATTCAATAGAAATACCTGCAATATAGAATCTACTGATGACCATGAAACCATTGTCGATTATCGGGAAACTCACCTGGTTCACTCATGCCCTTTAGGGAAGGAAATCTGCCGTCCTCACTTGGTCTGGCCCACATGTGACTCCAGAACCACAGCAATGTGGTTGACTCTCAACTGCCCTCTGAAGAAGGGGAACTAGGGATGGGCAATAAATGCTGACCAGCCAGCGATGCTCATGTCCCACAAATGAATAAAAAAGAAAGAGGGCATTATTGATCAGTGACATGCAGCGATTTTCAAGATGACATTCTGGTCTGCAGCAGGTCCTTGGAAGGAAAATCATTCCAGAACACAGGACTTACTGACTTCCCAGTCAGGCAAAGTCTTCATTTTAAAATCTAGCCAGTGCTATTCCCCTCTCGATCTCTGAAATATTCTCCATTCTCACCAACCTGCCATCATCTCTGCGTTTCCTCTGGTTGGCCTCTTGAGCTTCCCCAGTTTTACTCACTCCACAATTGGCAGCCATTCCTTCAGCTGCCTGCGTCTGAGGCACTGGAATTCCCTTCATAAACCTCTCAAGCTCTCTCCTTATTTAAGATGTTTCATTCAAAGCAGTTTCTTTGACCTGGTTTTTGGTCATCTGACCTAGCATTGCCTTATGTGGCCCTGTGCCAAATGCTGCATTACAATTCTCCTGTATGTCCGTGTCAGTGTGTGTGTGTGTGTGTGTGTGGCATGTGAATATGTGTGTGAGTGTACGTATGGATTTGTGTGTCCGTATATGTGTATGTACATGTGTGTATGTCTGAATCTGTCTGCATGTCTGTGAATTGGGGGTGTGTGAGTCTGTGTGGTGTGTGTGTGTGAGAGACTAAGTGTGTGTGTATGTGTTTGGATGCATGTGTGTGACTAAGTAAGTGTGTGTGTGTATATGTGTGTCACGTCTAAGTGTGTGTGTGTCTAAGAGTGTGTGTGTGTGTGTGTGTATATGTATGCGGTATTTGGATTTTCTTGTGTGTATGTGTCTAAGTGTGTATGCGTGTTGTGTCTAAGTGTGTGTGTGTGTGTGTCTCAGGCACACCCTTATTCCAGGGTGAAGGAGAGGACATTGCACTGGGAGCCAGAAAAACATCAAGCCCCAATATTTATTTATCGAGGTGCAGACAGTTTCCACATAGTGTGCAGATAATGTCCTGTGTGTGACATTAATATGAAGAGACTGGATCAAAGGATCAAAAAACAGAAGGCAGAGAAAACAGAGAGTAGAAAGGTGTTGGATTGGCATCTTATTAGAGACCATTTAAAGAAGGGAATCACAGCTGCTCTCATCTCATTCTAATTCCTGAGATGTGCGGGTACCTGCTTTGCATTAATAAGTGATATTAATGAATTAATTCAGGTGCCTTAATCCCCCATCTGTTTACTTTCCGGCAGATTTACAACAAAGAGGTCTATGGATCATTTAAAATAAACTAGCAAGCTTCATTCAATGTTAAGAAAGGACAGTGTTACATTTTTGATTTTATCCCTGCTCAGGGATTGGTTAATTTCTGAGTTGCCTGCTCCAGCTTTCTGCAGCCAGGGACATTAAAGCATCGTTCTTTATTTAACACTTTGCTGTCTGCTTTCCTGTTTGAATTTTCAACTCTTTGGAGGTTTTATCACCTTATCCCTCCATTTATTTCTTATTGTGTCTCTCCCTCCTGCTAATTCTCATTCTGTCTCAGTCAGTCTATCTGTCTCTCAGATTCTCTCCTTTCTCTCTCTCTCTGTCTGTTTCTCACTCTATTTGTCTGTCTCTCAGACTCGCTCACAATTTCTCCCTCTCTCTATCTTTCAGCTTCTCTCTTTTTTTAATATCTTTATCTCTCTTTCTTTCTCACTTAGCCTTTCTCTCTCGCTCCCTCTTTCTGTCTTTCACTGTTTATTTATAATAAAATAGCTCATTTGAGCTCTCAGGGCGGTATTTTATAAATCCCACCCAAGACCAAGACCTTGCTGCAACACCCCCCCCCGATTCCAGGCCGGGCGTGGGGGTAGAATTCTGGCCTCTCTGTCCAGTGTGAACAATGAGATTGAGTGGATAGGAACTGGCTGTCAGCTCTCGGTCTCCCTCTGTGTCTGAGATTTATTTGCCTGTGTCTGCCGCAATGCCCAGGATTTTCCAGTCTCGACACGGTGAAGTCCATCATGGTGCAAGTTGCACAGTTAGCCAGAGGTCTGTTGACATGGGTTGGGCTGGACAATTCCACTCCCTCCGCACCGCACCCCCCCCACCCCACCCCACTGGACAATTCCCCCTGTGGACTGGTTAATCCCCCATGCAGATTGGACAATCCCAACCCCCCCCAACGCTCATGGACTGGACAATCCCAATCCCCCCCCAACGCTCATGGACTGGACAATCCCAACCCCCCCCCCAACGCTCATGGACTGGACAATCCCAACCCCCCCCAACGCTCATGGACTGGACAATCCCAACCCCCCCCCAACGCTCATGGACTGGACAATCCCAACCCCCCCCCCAACGCTCATGGACTGGACAATCCCAACCCCCCCCCAACGCTCATGGACTGGACAATCCCAACCCCCCCCAACGCTCATGGACTGGACAATCCCAACCCCCCCCCAACGCTCATGGACTGGACAATCCCAACCCCCCCCCAACGCTCATGGACTGGACAATCCCAACCCCCCCCAACGCTCATGGACTGGACAATCCCAACCCCCCCCCAACGCTCATGGACTGGACAATCCCAACCCTCCCCCAACGCTCATGGACTGGACAATCCCCCCCTGCAGTCTGGACTGGTCAATTCCATCCATGTTTCGCTCTCTGTCTTGCTGCCTGTTTTTCCATCTTCCAACATATGAATGAGGAGCAGGTGTTGACTATTCAGCCCCTTGAGCCTGTTCTATCCCAATCTACCTATCCCGTTGTATCAGGTTCACCCTCTCCTGGGTCAGCACTGCTTCATGCTATTGAAATAGCGGATCTGACTTTAACTCCCTGACCCACCCTGGTGCAAATTGGGTGGGCAGATGGGGTCAGGATAGGGTGTATAACTACAATGAAGGAAATGTGTTACCCCTCCAATCCCACTGCCCTACTGCTGAGTGCCAATATCAACGTGCTGTTGAACCAAGAAGAGCATTATCTATGGGAAGGCAATGGGTCGAGGGGCCGAAGGGGCTTCTCCTGCTGCTATATTCCCCTGGTTCCTCTTTAAACATGCTGATCATCAGCATCTGATCTGAATTTTAGTGCAGGGCTTGAGTAGGGCAAAGGGAGCAGCAATGGTTTACCCACTGCCTCTTCCACAGATCCACCTCGTGAGGACGGCATTTGCAGTCAAAAGATTTTTGTTTTGATTTGATTTATTATTGTCATGTATTAGCATACAGTGGAAAGTATTGTTTCTTGCGTGCTATACTGACAAAACATACCCTTCATAGAGAAGGAAATGAGAGAATGCAGAATGTAGTGTTACAGTCATAGCCAGGGTGTAGAGAAAGATCAATGCAAGGTAAGTCCATTCAAAAGTCTGATGGCAGCTGGAAGAAGCTGTTCTTGAGTCAGTCGGTACACGACCTCAGACTTTTGTATCCTTTTCCCAACTGAAGAAGGTGGAAGAGAGAATGTCCGGGGTGCGTGGGGTCCTTAATTATGCTGGCTGCTTTACTGAGGCAGCGGGAAGTGTGGACAGAGTCAATGGATGGGAAGCTGGTTTGTGAGATGGATTGGGCTACATTCATGACCCTTAGTAGTTCCTTGCAGTCTTGTGCAGAGCAGGAGCCCAGACCAAGCTGTGATACAACCAGAAAGAATGCTTTCTATGATGCATTTGTAAAAGTTGTTGCGAGTCGTAGCTGACATGCCAAATTTCCTTACTTTTCTGAAAAATTAGAGACCTTGGTAGGTTTTCTTAACTATAGTGTCAGCAAGATTCCCAGGAAGTTGTTACAAGATATCTACCACACAGAAAGAGGCCATTCAGTCCAACATTCCATGCTGGTATTTATGCTCCACACCCGTCACTTCCTATTTCTCCTCATGAAGCCATTCTGAGTTCATGCTACAAGCTTCCCTATAACCCAGAGGTATCACTAACAAACAAGAAAATTGCCCTTTTTGCTCTTGTGCCATCAGCAGATGACTTGGGAGTCAAAGGTCAGAATTAAAGGTATTAGCCAGGCCTGCACCTTAAGCAGAGAAAATGTTCACTGCACAGAATACAGGTGGGAGCTCACACCCTATTGGAAGACCAAATCTGTGAGGAGCTGAAACAAGGCTGGAGGGTTTACCTGTCTGAATTAGAGGGAGAATCCCCCCGGAAAACTACAGCAAGCTGGGAGAGGAGAAGAACAAGATTAAAACCCATGGGAGCTATGAAACACTTTGGATTGGTCCTAGGAATTGGATGCATACCTACGTGACCAAGTATCATAGAATCATAGAACCCTACAGTGCAGAAGGAGGCCATGCAGCCCATCAAGTCTAGACTGCCCGCAATCCCACCCAGACCCCATTCCTGCAACCCCACATTTTGATCCATCAAATCCCCTGACACTCGGGTCAATTTAGCATGGCCAATCATATGGGCGGCACGGTAGCACAGTGGTTAGCACTGCTGCTTCACAGCTCCAGGGTCCTGGGTTCGATTCCCGGCTCGGGTCACTGCCTGTGTGGAGTTTGCACATTCTCCTCGTGTCTGCGTGGGTTTTCTCCGGGTGCTCCGGTTTCCTCCCACAGTCCAAAGATGTGCGGGTTAGGTTCATTGGCTATGCTAAAATTGCCTCTTAGTGTCCTGGGATGTGTAGGTTAGAGGGATTAGCAGGTAAATGTGTAGGAATATGGGGATAGGGTCTGGGTGGGATTGTGTTCGGTGCAGACTCGATGGGCCGAAGGGCCTGTTTCTGCACTGTAGGGTTCTATGCTGGTTCTATATCTTTTGGACTGTGACGAAACCGGAGTAAACCCACACAGACACGAGGAATGCAGACCCCGCACAGACAGTGACCCAAGGCTGGAATCGAACCCAGGTCCCTGGTTCTGTGAAACAGCAGTGTTAACCCACTGTGTCACCCAGGAGACTGGGAGAAACTTCACGGGAAAATGACCTTGGACCTTTAACATCCATCTGAGAGGTCAAACAGGCCCTCAGTTTAATCTCTCATTCTGACAGTGCAGCACTTCCCCAGTACTCCACTGGGAGGGGCAGCCTAGATTATGGGCTAAAGGTTGGGGGTGTGGGCCTATGCCCCTCTGTCTCAGATTGGGTTGTTTGGCTGAGATAGAGGTGCAGCGCATTCTGGTTTCATTTCTTCCAGTGTACAAGGGACGAGTCAGTGGAATTTACAAAGCCAGACATTCATTGAATCTGTCCTTTCGAAGACATTCCACTTGACATTTAGTGAGAAGCAGCACCGGGCAACACAATAGGTACCGGGGCTGAGGTTACTTAGGATTAATTCAAGCCACTATATAATTCTGATTGGTGCCGAGTGTAGCTGAGTTCCATTCAATAGCGTTGACAGCACACAGATTCTTTGAAGATTTCCTGTCAACAGCAACAAAAGAGAAAGGCTTTAATTGGGTTTTAATCTTGCTCAGCAGCTCAGCATTAACCTCCTGAGGTTGAGACAATCTCTCGCCGCTGCCTCACTGCTCAGCCACTTTCACACAACAGGGACCGGTATCCCTTCTTAACCCAGCTTCACTGAGTCCTCACTGACTTACTCACCTGTCAGACAGGGAGGGTAAGGAACATCAAGGAGGGATCACAAGGTGGGTGTGGGGAGTTGGTCGTAGTCTCGGGGGATAGGCCTGGGGGCAGGGCCTCTTTCTCGCTGCGGGAAGCGGCATGCCATTGGCTGATGGTGGGATTTTCCAGTCCCGCTGCAGCAAATGGGATTTCCCATTGACTCCACCATTGGGAAACCTGCAGCAGTGGGTGGTGGGGCGGGGGAATGTGAGGGGAGGGGCAATCAGTGGGAACAAAAGATCCCACTAATGTGAACGACTGCAAAATTCCAGTTGGTATTGCTTAAGCTGCACCTCGGAGATGAGTACATGGGATTTAATGGGATTGAGGGTTACAGGTAGGCCGAGTAGGTAGGGATATGATCAGCACAACTTGTGGGCTGAAGGGCCTGATTGTGCTGTAGTTCTCTATGTTCTATGTTCTTTAAACACAAATTTAATGCCATCATGCAGCACTGAGGGAGTTTTTGATTTGATTTGATTTATTACTGTCGCAAGTGTTGACATACAGTGAAAAGTATTGTTCTTGTGCGCTATACAGACAGAGCATACCATTCATAGAGAAGGAAAGGAGAGAGTGCAGAATGTGGCGTTACGGTCATAGCGAGGGTGTAGAGAAAGATCAACTTAATGCGAGGTGGGTCCATTCAAAAGTCTGACAGCAGCAGGAAAGAAGCTGTTCTTGAGTCGGTCGGTACGTGACCTCAGACTTTTATATCTTTTTCCCAACAGAAGAAGGTGGAAGAGAGAATGTCCGGGGTGTGTGGGGCCCTTAATTATGCTGGCTGCTTTGCCGAGGCAGCGGGAAGCGTAGACAGAGTCAATGGATTTTGATGGGATCTCGATCATCTCACCACTGCTGTGGGGGTGCAGCAGTGCCAGAAATGTCATTCTCAGGTAAGATATTAAACCATCTCCACCCTCTCTAGCCGACATAAAGAGTTTCTTGGTGATTGTTGCCAGGAAGAGCCAGAAAGTTTGCCCTGGTGTAGCGACAGAATATTTAACATCGATATCACTTAAAAACAGATGATTTGACCATTATCACCATGCTGTTTGTGGGAGTTTGCCGTGGCGAAACTGGCAACATTACAACACAGACTGCTCTTCAAACATTGACCATCAAAATTTTTTCTATTCATTTATGGGACAAGGGAGTCGCTGGCTGGGTCAGCATTTATTGCCCATTCCTAGTTGCCCTTTGAGAGTCAACCACATTGTTGTGGGTCTGGAGTCACATGTAGGCCAGACCAGGTAAAGACGGCAGATTTCCTTCCCTAAAGGACATTAGTGAACCAGATGGGTTTTTCCGACAATCGACAATGGTTTCATGGTCATCAGTACATTCTATATTCCAGGTATTTCTTATTGAATTCAAATTTCACCATCGGCTGTGGCAGAATTCAAATCCGGGTCCCCAGAACATTAGCTGAGTTTCTCGATTAATAGTCTAGCGATAATACCACTAGGTTATCACCTCCCCCAAGTGCTTTGGGATGTCCTGAGAATATAAAAGTTGATATAAAAATGCAGGGCTTTCTTTTCTTTAGGATAGAGAGCAAAATCCTCTGGACTGGGGACACCTGTCCTGCAGTGTGGTTCCATACCTCAGGTAAATGCTCATGTGTGTGATCACATAGTCTGAATTCTTTGGCCTCAATCATCTCACTACTGCTGCCAGGGAGAATGGATAAATTGGCACTCAGTCAGATCTCCGTTCACTGCAGAAGGACTGGAGACTCCCAGTCATGGATGAGGTTGGAGAATCCCAGCCCTATGTCACAGGTTCAACACCAGCCTTGACCTCAACAAACAGAAGGGGATGCTTAATAGTCATCATGAGCCTTGGTCTTTTTCTTATCCCTCCTGATTCCAGGCACACTAAAACCACTTATAACCTTGCACTCTTCTTACACCAGTCGAGTTTAACTGGCTTGGCGTAGACCAGTTGTGGAACACTATTTGTACTATGGTACTCAGTAACTCACCAGGCAGCCTTTTCTGGTGACTTGTAGCACACAGCAAACCACAGCTGTTATTTTGATTCACTTTGGAAATCATGCAGTAGAGACAGAGGCCATTCAGCCCATCATGTTAGTTATTTGACCGTGCTATCCAATTAGTCTCCCCCTCACTTCTCTTTCCCGATAGTTCTGTGAATTTTTACTTTTCAAGAATTTCTTCTGATGTCAGCATTGAATCTGCCTTTTCTTCCAGATCACCGTAACTCGCTGCATGCAAAAAAAAATCTCCTCTGATTAATTACCAGTCAATCTCGATCGATGTCCCTTGGTTAGCAATCCTCCTGCCAATGGGAGCAGTTTCTCAGTATCCACTCTGTCTGCACAACCCTCCAGTAGATCTCACTGCTTGGAGGAGAACAACCCCATCTTCTCGACACAATTCAAATCCCTCGACAGTGCGGGGTGGAAGCTGGAATAAGAGATAAAACTATTTAATTTCCTATTGCATTCATTGAATTATAGAATCCTACAGTGCAGAAAGGGGCCATTCAGCCCATCAAGTTTGCACCAGCAACAATCCCACCCTGGCCCTATCCCCAGAACTCCATGCATTTACCCAAGCTGGTCTCCCTGACACTAAGAATTTACCTTGGCCAATCCACCTAAGCGGCACGTCTTTGGACTGTGGGAGGAAACCGGAGCACCCGGAGGAAACCCACGCAGACACAGGGAGAACATGTAAATTCCAGTGACCCAAGCCGGGAATCGAACCCAGGTCCCATGAGGTCAGCAGTGCTGGCCGCTGTGCCACCACAGAGTGTCACTGGCAAGGATAGTGGTCCTTGAGAAAGTGACAGTGAACTGCTTTCGTGACAGCTCAGTGTCTCGCTCCACCATTTCAGAGCGCATTTTAAGAGTTAACCACATAGCTGTGGGTCTGGAGTCACATGTGGGCCAGACCAGGTAAGGATGGCGGATTTCCTTTCCTCAAGGACATTAGTGAGCCAGTAATTTGCGGTCACAGTCGCTGATGCTACATTTCCAATTGCAGATGTATTTAATAAACTGAATTTAAATTAACCTGCCATAATGAGATTTGAACTCACGTCTCTGGTGTATTAATCCAGGCCTCTAGATTACTAGCTCGGTAATGTAGCCATGCTACCATGTTAATGTTTAAGAGCAGCACACTGACATGTAAGTAAAGAGCTTACAGGGCTGTCAGTAAATCCCAATGGAGAGTTTGAGATTTACAGCAGTGTCTGACACTAAGTAAATCACACTCAGATTCAAAGGCCAGTGACAGGAGATGTTAAATCAAAAGGTTTGCTGAGCTCAGAAAGACCGTACAGACTATCTTTCACACCAACAGTTTCTGTGAAGACAAGGGTAGGTTAAAGATCTATCAAGGTATCAGATTGCAGTCTCAGTGGTTACCATCTCTGCTCAAGAAGGTCTCAGGTTGAGGTTCCACTGCAGAGGTTTCAGTGCATCGTCCAGGCTCACTCAGTGGGTGCTACAGTGTTGAAGGTGCCATCCTTCGGATGAGACACGGAGCCAAGCCGCTGTGTGACCTCTCAAGACAGATGTTGGAGTTCTTGTGTGATTTTTCCATAGGAGAATTTACCTGCCATGGGAATCACAGCGGGCGGGCGGGGGTGGTGATGAGGGGTGGGGAGGTGGACCATGCAAAGCCGAGAATCGAACCCTGGTTCTTGGCGCTGCGAGGCAGAAGCGCTAACCACTGTGCCGCCGTGTTTGAGATACTCAAAAAGGAAGTCATCGTTCGGAATGAATCTGCTGAATCAAGAACTATTTTGACCTGCAAACAGATCCGTGATGTCTTGTAAAAATTAGACAAGTTGTCAGGTTACAAAGAACGGGATCAAGGGCTTCTACTGATGCTGCTTACTGTATCTCATCACAGTACACCGATACCCTGAAGGTTTCAATCCTTCTTTGCCTGTTTGCAAGTATGTACAATTTGATCCTGACCCTGTAGTGTACAGTGACAAGTGAGAAGGAATTCTGCTCAGTGTTCTTCAAAACATAAGAGTCATACAGAACAGAAAAAGACCGTTCACTCTATCCTTACCTTTCAAGTGTGCATCCAATGCACTTTTAGAACATATAGAACATAGAACATTACAGCACAAACAGGCCCTTCGGCCCTCGAGTTGCGCCGATCACATCAACCCCACCAATCTATAGACCTATCTATAACCCCCAATCCCATTAAACCCCATATACTCATCCAGAAGTCTTTTAAAAGACCCCAGCGAGTTCGCCTCCACCACCGATGACGGCAGCCGATTCCATTCACTCACCACCCTCTGAGTGAAAAACTTACCCCTAACATCACCTCTGTACTTCCCTCCTCGCACCTTAAATCTGTGTCCTCTCGTAGCGACCATTTCAACCCGGGGAAATAGCCTCTGAGAGTCCACCCTATCTATTCCTCTCAACATTTTATAAACTTCTATCAGGTCGTCTCTCAACCTTCGCCTCTCTAGAGAAAAGAGTCCCAGCTCCCTCAACCTATCTTCATAAGGCATGCCTCCCAGTCCAGGCAACATCCTTGTAAATCTCCTCTGCACCCTTCCAATAGCTTCTACGTCTTTCCTATAGTGAGGCGACCAGAACTGCGCACAGTACTCCAAATGAGGCCTGACAAGGGTCCTGTAAAGTTGCAGCATTACCTCCCGGCTCCTGAACTCAATCCCTCGATTAATGAAGGCCAGTACACCATACGCCTTCTTGACCACCTCCTCCACCTGCGAGGCCGAATTAATAGTCCTGTGGACCCGGACCCCGAGATCCTTCTGCTCTTCAACGCTACTAACACTCCTGCCCTTGATAGTGTACTCGTTCATCCCGTTGGTTCTGCCGAAATGAATGACTACACATTTATCCGCGTTGAAGTCCATCTGCCACTTCTCCGCCCATTCCTGCATCCTATCTATGTCCTGCTGCAACTTTTGACATCCTTCCAGACCATCCACAACACCACCGACCTTCGTGTCATCAGCGAACTTGCTAACCCATCCCTCCACTTCCTCATCCAGGTCATTTATGAAAATGACAAACAGCAAGGGTCCCAGAACAGATCCCTGGGGCACCCCACTGGTGACTGACCTCCATTCCGAAAAAGACCCATCCACAACCACTCTTTGCCTTCTGCAGGCAAGCCAGTTCTGGATCCACAAGGCCAAAGGCCCTTGGATCCCATGCCCTCTCACCTTCTCAAGAAGTCTTGCATGGGGGACCTTATCAAACGCCTTGCTGAAGTCCATGTACACTACGTCCACGGCACTTCCTTCGTCAATGTGTTCAGTCACATTATCGAAGAACTCAACTAGGCTCGTAAGGCACGACCTGCCCTTGACAAATCCATGCTGACTATTCCTGATCATGTCAAACCTCTCCAAATGCTTGTAAATCTTGTCCCTCAGAAGCCTCTCCATCAGCTTACCAACCACTGAGGTCAGACTCACCGGGCGGTAATTTCCCGGGCTACCTCTGTTCCCTTTCTTGAAAATAGGGACTACATCCGCAATCCTCCAATCTTCCGGAACCTCTCCCGTCTCCATTGACGACGCAAAGATCATTGCCAGGGGCTCTGCAATCACTTCCCTCGCCTCCCACAGTATCCTGGGGTACATCCCATCTGGTTCCGGCGACTTATCTATTTTGATAGAATTCAAAAGTTCTAACACATCCTCCTCCTTAATGTCCACGTACTCAATCTTTTCCATCCGCTGCAAGTCCATAGCAAGATCTCCCAAATCAGCTTCCACTGTGAATACTGAGGCAAAGTACTCATTAAGCACCTCCGCCATTTCTTCTGGTTCCACACAGACCTTTCCCCCTTCACCGTTTATAGGTCCTATCCTTTCCCTTCTCACCCTTCTACCTTTCACATATTTATAGAAGGCCTTGGGATTTTCCTTAATCTTACCCGCCAAGGTCTTCTCATGACCCCTTCTGGCTCTCCTAATTTCCCTTTTAACCTCCTTTCTACAGTCCTTATATTCTTCAAGATCCTTAACCTCTCCGAGTTCCCTGAACCTTTTGTACACCTTCCTTTTCCTCCTGACTAGGTTCAACACAGCCTTCGTGCACCACGGTTCCCGCGACCTACCAAAACCCCCTTGACTCATCGGAACATTGTCATGCAGAGCGCCAGACAAACATTCCTTGAATATCCGCCACCTTCCTTCGGTACTTTTCCCTAAGAACGCCTCCTTCCAGTTTATTTGTCCAAGTAACTTCCTGACTTCTTCGTATCTCCCCTTACTCCAGACAAACACCTTCCTAGCCTGCCTGATCCTATCTCGTTCCAATGCAATTGTGAAGGAGATAGAATTATGGTCACCATTCCCAAGATGCTCTCCTACCGAGAGATCCATCACTTGCCCTGGTTCATTCGCCAGTAAAGGTGGGGGGTGGGGGGGGGTGGGGGGGGGGTGCCTGATAGAGGTTTACACGATTATGACAGGCTTGGATAGAGTGGATAGTCAGAGTCTTCTTCCCAGGGTCGAAGGGTCAATTATTCAGGGGGCATAGATTGAAAGCGAGAGGGAGGAAACTTAAAAGAGATGTAAGGGGCAGATTTTTCACACACAGGGCGGTGAGTGCCTAGAACGCTCTGCCAGAGGAGATGGTAGAAGCAGAATCTATAACAATGTTCAAGAAGCATCTGGATAGAAACATGAATCGACAGGGAATAGAGGGATATGGATCACAGAGCGGCAAGGAAACATGAAATTAGAGAAGAATTTGTATCAGCACAGATTTGGTGGGCCGAAGGGCCTGTTCCTGTGCTTTACTCTTTGCACCACTCATACAGTGGAGGAGATGATTCTGAAATTCAGATTGAGGTGGAGACAGAACATTACTCCGTACCTAGAGGTTTTTGTCCTGAACATTCTTTCAAAACTTTTACAATGAAAACATTCTGTAAAGTTTGCAGGACATTGTTTGTGCCTGTGATGCTTTAGGTGCCATAGTGTTAGCAAAGCTTACTGGCTTCTTAAGTTTTTGTTCCATTATGTGTCTTTTTCCCTGGAATGTCTGTGACATGCTTAGTTTAATAAGCTGTTACCATCACTGGAGGTTTTCTGAACCATGGGTTTGTCTTTGTCGCTTGGTGCAGCTCCATTTCGCTGACAGACCTTGGGTTTGTCTGATTAACTGTCTCACCTTCTCCAAAGGCAAATCTACTTTGGGTTGCAGTGAATCCGAAAAGATGTCATTGGTTATCTGACCACAATGCAGTGGTATCAGCTGAGATTTAAGATCAGCATGTTGGCAATCTTCAACCAGTCACCAGTCAGTACATATCATTTATTGATTCACCAGGGTTCTGGGCCTTTCTGTTAAATTTGCCTCGTTCTAATCTTCTTTTACTTTGGAATTTAAAATGATCATCAAAAACTTTTCAGACCTCCTCAGATTTAAAGTTTCATCAATGCCTTGGCTTGCTTTCCAACAGGTATATTTGGAATCATGAGCTTTTAGCAGTGAGTCACCTGATGAAGGAGCAGTGCTCCGAAAGATCGTGATTCCAAATAAACCTGTTAGACTTCAGCCTTTGATGTGGCTCTTTCATGTACCCAAGTAAGCGCAAAAGGTAAATTGCTTTATTACACTCTGAGGGGGATAACCTGGATGTTTTAAACCTCCTGGGCTGGTCAGACTTTTACTCGTTGTGGTCACTGATCTTTCTCGGCAATTGTTTGAAAACTCTGTGGAGTTTTAAAATCAAACTGAGGGATGGTGTTTTGAGCAGCTGAGTTTTCTCTTCAGTTGCTGCCACTCAGTCACCACGTGTGATGGGCTGAACTCGAACCTGTGCAGTGGATGCTTTAACCTACCCACATTAAAATAGAATTTGCCCATTGCTGCCTGCTTACTGCATCATTAATCTGAAGATTTTAAAGGTTTGTTTACCTTTCCTCGATCATTGCCAGGTTCTTTGACTCTGCTGTTAGATCGGCAATCGCCATCACCTCAGCCTCAACATCTTCTGTGGAGCTCTTCTGAAAGTCTTCAGTTTTTAGTATTACATTTTCAGGTCACAATTGCAGATTCCCTCCACACTGTCCCCATCAAACACTCCCAGGACAGGTACAGCACAGGGTTAGATACAGAGTAAAGCTCCCTTTACACTGTCCCCATCAAACACTCCCAGGACAGGTACAGCACGGGGTTAGAGACAGAGTAAAGCTCCCTCGACACTGTCCTCATCAAACACTCCCAGGACAGGTACAGCACAGGGTTAGATACAGAGTAAAGCTCCCTTTACACTGTCCCCATCAAACACTCCCAGGACAGGTACAGCACGGGGTTAGAGACAGAGTAAAGCTCCCTCGACACTGTCCTCATCAAACACTCCCAGGACAGGTACAGCATGGGGTTAGATACAGAGTAAAGCTCCCTCCTCACTATCCCCATCAAATACTCTTAGGACAGGTGCAGAACGGGGTTAGATACAGAGTAAAGGTCCCTCTATACTATCCTCATCAAACACTCCGAGGACAGGTACAGCACAGGGTTAGATACAGAGTCTGTCTCCATCAAATATTCTCGTTCTTGCTAACCTCAAGTCCACGTGCATGGAGTACATGAGAACATGCTCACTGTTGCCTGGGATTCACCAGGGACAGGTGGTTACACAGTTGTACTGTCACTGAGGTAGCAATCCAGGGACCCATGGAAATGCTCTGGGGACCTGGGTTCAAATCTCACCAAGGCAAATGGTGAAATTTGAAAAGCTAAAATTAAAGAGTTTGATGATGACCATAAAATCACTGTCCTATTGTGATATATACCATCTGATTTATTAATTCCTCTTGAGGGAGGGACATCTGTCATCCTTACACATGGCTTCAGACCCACAGCAATGTGGTTAACTCTTAAATAACCTGAAAACAGTCACACTCACACAGCATGAGCAAACTTAAAATGGACAGAATCTGGAAACCCATCTCACCAGTAAGTGTAGCACTCAACAACAACTCACATTTATGTAGCACTTCCAGAATCACGACCAGTACGCAGGCACTTCAGAGGAGAGGTATCAAACAATATATGATTTCAAGACACAAAGCATTGGGTAACCAAAGGAATGTTTAAAGAATTAGGTGGAGAGGTTTCAGGAGGGAATTCCTGCAGTAGGGTCAATCATGAACCAATGGCAATTGGGACATGAAAGCAGCCAGGGTTTGAGATCTCAGTGGTTTACAGGGCAGGAATGTGTAATAGGGATAGGGAGGGGAAAAGATTGGAAAGATTTTAAACACATTTATTTATTCATGGGGCATGGGTGTTGCTGGCTGGCCAGCATTTATTGCCCATCTCTAGCTGCCCTTGTTCAGAGGGCAATTGGAAGTCAACCACATTGCTGTGAGTCTGGAGTCACATGTAGGCAGATTTCCTTTACTAAAGGACATTAGTGAACTAGATGGTTTTTTTCCAACAATCGACAATGGTTTCATGGTCATCAGTGGATTCTTAATTCCAGATATTCTTACTGAAATCAAATTCCACCACCTGACATGGCAGGATTGGAACCCGAGTCCCCAGAACATTAGCTGAGTTTCTGGATTAAATAGTCCAGCAATAATACCACTAGACCATCTCCTCCCCCTGAATAAGAAATGTTTGATAAATTGTCTAATTATTTTCAGAGGTTTAACTTTTGGAGTTTAGTGGTGCTCTTTTACTCTGTCTTTCCTGGTCAATTACGTTGCAGCTAATAGTTTGATAAATGATTGATAATACACACTGTAAGTACAAGAATGCAAACAATCAGAAGACAAATGGTTTAGTTACAATGTGATTTATCAGGACTGTTCTTCTGTTTTCATGTCTCCACCTTGTAAACTCACAGAATATTTATCGCAGGCTCCCAGACATTAAGATTCGATATCTTCTGACATAAATTTCCACTCGAGTCTCACACGGGGTAAATTTATGCTCCTTAAATAAGCATCAAACAGTTACAGGGAAACAATTCAGCACCAGAGTGGGTGGACAGCTCCGTGCCTAACGACAGGGTGCTGAAAAGAAACCCAAGGATTTGGATTTGATTTGATTTGATTTATTATTGTCACATGTCTCAGTGTGCAATGAAAAGCATTGCTTCTCAATTAGATTCCGATCTGTAATTCTCTTCTGGGTATCTGTTATTCTATATATAAAACATCCCGAACCCCTCGATTAGATTCCAGTCTGTAACTCACTCCCGGGTATCTGTTATTCTATATATAAACTACCCCAAACCCCTTGATTAGATTCCAGTCTGTAACTCACTCCCGGGTATCTGTTATTCTATATATAAACCACCTCAAACCCCTCGATTAGATTCCAGTCTGTAACTCACTCCCGGGTATCTGTTATTCTATATATAAACCACCCCGAACCCCTCGATTAGATTCCAGTCTGTAACTCACTCCCGGGTATCTGTTATTCTATATATAAACCATCCCGAACCCCTCGATTAGATTCCAGTCTGTAACTCACTCCCGGGTATCTGTTATTCTATATATAAACCACCCCGAACCCCTCGATTAGATTCCAGTCTGTAACTCACTCCCGGGTATCTGTTATTCTATATATAAACCACCCCGAACCCCTCAATTAGATTCCAGTCTGTAACTCACTCCCAGGTATCTGTTATTCTATATATAAACCACCCCGAACCCCTCGATTAGATTCCAGTCTGTAACTCACTCCCGGGTATCTGTTATTCTGTATATAAACCACCCCGAACCCTTCGATTAGATTCCAGTCTGTAACTCACTCCCGGGTATCTGTTATTCTGTATATAAACCACCCCGAACCCCTCGATTAGATTCCAGTCTGTAACTCACTCCCGGGTATCTGTTATTCTGTAAATAAACCACCCCGAACCCCTCGATTAGATTCCAGTCTGTAACCCACTCCCGGGTATCTGTTATTCTATATATAAACCACCCTGAACCCCTCGATTAGATTTCAGTCTATAACCCACTCCCGGGTATCTGTTATTCTATATATAAACCACCCCGAACCCCTCGATTAGATTCCAGTCTGTAACCCACTCCCGGGTATCTGTTATTCTATATATAAACCACCCTGAACCCCTCGATTAGATTCCAGTCTGTAACTCACTCCCAGGTATCTGTTATTCTGGAGATAAACCACCCTGAACCCCTCGATTAGATTCCAGTCTGTAACTCACTCCCGAGTATCTGTTATTCTATATATAAACCACCCCGAACCCCTCGATTAGATTCCAGTCTGTAACTCACTCCCGGGTATCTGTTATTCTGTATATAAACCACCCCGAACCCCTTGATTAGATTCCAGTCTGTAACTCACTCCCGGGTATCTGTTATTCTATATATAAACCACCCCGAACTCCTCGATTAGATTCCAGTCTGTAACTTACTCCCGGGTATCTGTTATTCTATATATAAACCACCCCGAACTCCTCGATTAGATTCCAGTCTGTAACTCACTCCCGGGTATCTGTTATTCTATATATAAACCACCCCGAACCCCTCGATTAGATTCCAGTCTGCAACTCACTCCTGGGTATCTGTTATTCTGTATATAAAGCACCCCGAACCCCTCGATTAGATTCCAGTCTGTAACTCACTCCCGGGTATCTGTTATTCCATATATAAATCACCCTGAACCCCTCGATTAGATTCCAGTCTGTAACCCACTCCCGGGTATCTGTTATTCTATATATAAACCACCCCGAACCCCTCGATTAGATTCCAGTCTGTAACTCACTCCCGGGTATCTGTTATTCTGTATATAAACCACCCTGAACCCCTCGATTAGATTCCAGTCTGTAACTCACTCCCAGGTATCTGTTATTCTGTATATAAACCACCCTGAACCTCTCGATTAGATTCCAGTCTGTAACTCACTCCCGAGTATCTGTTATTCTATATATAAACCATCCCGAACCCCTCGATTAGATTCCAGTCTGTAACTCACTCCCAGGTATCTGTTATTCTATATATAAACCACCCCGAACCCCTCGATCAGACTCCAGTCTGTAACTCACTCCCGGGTATCTGTTATTCTGTATATAAACCACCCCGAACCCCTCGATTAGATTCCAGTCTGTAACTCACTCCCGGGTATCTGTTATTCTGTATATAAACCACCCCGAACCCCTTGATGAGACTCCAGTCTGTAACTCACTCCCGGGTATCTGTTATTCTGTATATAAACCACCCCGAACCCCTCGATTAGATTCCAGTCTGTAACTCACTCCCGAGTATCTGTTATTCTATATATAAACCACCCCGAACCCCTCGATTAGATTCCAGTCTGTAACTCACTCCCGGGTATCTGTTATTCTGTAAATAAACCACCCCGAACCCCTCGATTAGATTCCAGTCTGTAACCCACTCCCGGGTATCTGTTATTCTATATATAAACCACCCTGAACCCCTCGATTAGATTTCAGTCTATAACCCACTCCCGGGTATCTGTTATTCTATATATAAACCACCCCGAACCCCTCGATTAGATTCCAGTCTGTAACCCACTCCCGGGTATCTGTTATTCTATATATAAACCACCCTGAACCCCTCGATTAGATTCCAGTCTGTAACTCACTCCCAGGTATCTGTTATTCTGGAGATAAACCACCCTGAACCCCTCGATTAGATTCCAGTCTGTAACTCACTCCCGAGTATCTGTTATTCTATATATAAACCACCCCGAACCCCTCGATTAGATTCCAGTCTGTAACTCACTCCCGGGTATCTGTTATTCTGTATATAAACCACCCCGAACCCCTTGATTAGATTCCAGTCTGTAACTCACTCCCGGGTATCTGTTATTCTATATATAAACCACCCCGAACTCCTCGATTAGATTCCAGTCTGTAACTTACTCCCGGGTATCTGTTATTCTATATATAAACCACCCCGAACTCCTCGATTAGATTCCAGTCTGTAACTCACTCCCGGGTGTCTGTTATTCTATATATAAACCACCCCGAACCCCTCGATTAGATTCCAGTCTGCAACTCACTCCTGGGTATCTGTTATTCTGTATATAAAGCACCCCGAACCCCTCGATTAGATTCCAGTCTGTAACTCACTCCCGGGTATCTGTTATTCCATATATAAATCACCCTGAACCCCTCGATTAGATTCCAGTCTGTAACCCACTCCCGGGTATCTGTTATTCTATATATAAACCACCCCGAACCCCTCGATTAGATTCCAGTCTGTAACTCACTCCCGGGTATCTGTTATTCTGTATATAAACCACCCTGAACCCCTCGATTAGATTCCAGTCTGTAACTCACTCCCAGGTATCTGTTATTCTGTATATAAACCACCCTGAACCTCTCGATTAGATTCCAGTCTGTAACTCACTCCCGAGTATCTGTTATTCTATATATAAACCATCCCGAACCCCTCGATTAGATTCCAGTCTGTAACTCACTCCCAGGTATCTGTTATTCTATATATAAACCACCCCGAACCCCTCGATCAGACTCCAGTCTGTAACTCACTCCCGGGTATCTGTTATTCTGTATATAAACCACCCCGAACCCCTCGATTAGATTCCAGTCTGTAACTCACTCCCGGGTATCTGTTATTCTGTATATAAACCACCCCGAACCCCTTGATGAGACTCCAGTCTGTAACTCACTCCCGGGTATCTGTTATTCTGTATATAAACCACCCCGAACCCCTCGATTAGATTCCAGTCTGTAACTCACTCCCGAGTATCTGTTATTCTATATATAAACCACCCCGAACCCCTCGATTAGACTCCAGTCTGTAACTCACTCCCGGGTATCTGTTATTCTATATATAAACCACCCCAAACCCCTCGATTAGATTCCAGTCTGTAACTCACTCCCGGGTATCTGTTATTCTATATATAAACCATCCCGAACCCCTCGATTAGATTCCAGTCTGTAACTCACTCCCAGGTATCTGTTGTTCTATGTATAAACCACCCCGAACCCCTCGATTAGATTCCAGTCTGTAACTCACTCCCGGGTATCTGTTATTCTATATATAAACCATCCCGAACCCCTCGATTAGATTCCAGTCTGTAACTCACTCCCAGGTATCTGTTATTCTATATATTAACCACCCCGAACCCCTTGATTAGATTCCAGTCTGTAACTCACTCCCGGGTATCTGTTATTCGATAGATAAACCACCCCGAACCCCTCGATTAGATTCCAGTCTGTAACTCACTCCCGGGTATCTGTTATTCTATATATAAACCACCCCGAACCCCTCGATTAGATTCTAGTCTGTAACTCACTCCCGGGTATCTGGTATTTTCTATGTAAACCACCCCAAAATCTCAAGTAGATTCCTGCCTTAACTTGCTACCACATATCCGCTATATTAAATATGTAAAGCCCCCAAACGCCTTGATTAGATTCAGCCCCATAAATCAGTGGTTTGTTAGCCACTGTGCGAGGAAGGGGAGCTGATAAAACATTATTTAAATATTAGCAGAACTGAAAGGTTTTCAAATTCCCCCTTGGGATGGTCATGTGACTGGTCTCATCTGCAGACTTGAGACTGTGTCTATTCAGAGAATAATAAACCCCTCTCATCTGGATTGAAGTATTAATGTCAGGGCTCCTGGTGTTAGGCTAACATACCTGTCATTGAGATTAGCCAATCCCCTGGGTATGAGGGGGCCTTTGCTATGTTTCAAATCAAATTGTGAATGATTAGCGGAGAGGATGTGGGGTTACGTGGGGCAGGAGGACGTGGCGGGTTGGATGAGGAATGGAGACATTGCAGTGTTAGTGTTGACAGCCTGTCACTGGGATAACGGAGGGTGATGTGGTCTCACTGTCAGCATTGGAACGCCAACAGCGATTTCATAAACTTACAGCAATCATCTGGGAAGTCAAACAGCTGTCTCAGCCAGGAGTCAGACACAGGAAGGCGAGCATGCTCTGTCAATAGGCCGACTGGTTTAGTCTCACGGCATTGAACTTTTCCAGTGATTTTAACTTCCATACTTATTCGCACACTCTGCTCGCCTCCATCCAAGAAATATCATTGGCCAATCAGGGGGAAGTCGAGATTTAGAACATAGAACATTACAGCACAAACAGGCCCTTCGGCCCTCGAGTTGCGCCGATCACATCAACCCCACCAATCTATAGACCTATCTATAACCCCCAATCCCATTAAACCCCATATACTCATCCAGAAGTCTTTTAAAAGACCCCAGCGAGTTCGCCTCCACCACTGATGACGGCAGCCGATTCCATTCACTCACCACCCTCTGAGTGAAAAACTTACCCCTAACATCACCTCTGTACTTCCCTCCCCGCACCTTAAATCTGTGTCCTCTCGTAGCGACCATTTCAACCCGGGGAAATAGCCTCTGAGAGTCCACCCTATCTATTCCTCTCAACATTTTATAAACTTCTATCAGGTCGCCTCTCAACCTTCGCCTCTCCAGGGAAAAGAGTCCCAGTTCCCTCAACCTATCTTCATAAGGCATGCCTCCCAGTCCAGGCAACATCCTTGTAAATCTCCTCTGCACCCTTTCAATAGCTTCTACGTCTTTCCTATAGTGAGGCGACCAGAACTGCGCACAGTACTCCAAATGAGGCCTGACAAAGGTCTTATAAAGTTGCAGCATTACCTCCCGACTCCTAAACTCAATCCCTCGATTAATGAAGGCCAGTACACCATACGCCTTCTTGACCACCTCTTCCACCTGCGAGGCCGATTTAAGAGTCCTGTGAACCTGGACCCCAAGATCCTTCTGTTCTTCAACACTACTAAGACTCCTGCCCTTGATAGTGTACTCGTTCATCCCGTTGGTTCTGCCGAAATGGATGACTACACATTTATCCGCGAATGCCATTTGACAGAATAATGTTGGTGAGTTGTTGAGGATTTTGCCCTGAGGGTGTTTGGCCTCTTGATCAGTTCTGCTAGAAACAAATCTGCTCACTGACAACCCTACAATCCACTGGAGCACTGGCTGTGGAACTCTGTCTGCATTGTACCAGGGCTTGGCTATAGGGTACCAGTGGCTCTGTGTCCACTACTCGAGACGCTGCCTGCACTGCACTGGGGACGCTGCCTGCGCTGCGCTGGGGACGCTGCCTGCGCTGCGCTGGGGACGCTGCCTGCGCTGCGCTGGGGACGTTGCCTGCGCTGCGCTGGGGACGCTGCCTGCGCTGCGCTGGGGACGCTGCCTGCGCTGCGCTGGGGACGCTGCCTGCGCTGCGCTGGGGACGCTGCCTGCGCTGCGCTGGGGACGTTGCCTGCGCTGCGCTGGGGACGCTGCCTGCGCTGCGCTGGGGACGCTGCCTGCGCTGCGCTGGGGACGCTGCCTGCGCTGCGCTGGGGACGCTGCCTGCGCTGCGCTGGGGACGCTGCCTGCGCTGCGCTGGGGACGCTGCCTGCGCTGCGCTGGGGACGCTGCCTGCGCTGCGCTGGGGACGCTGCCTTGGGTCACAGCCTGGGGTCTTCACCTGTACAGAAGACACTACCTGTACATTACAGTATTTCTGCCTGTACTGGGTACTATCTCCAACTGTACTATGGCAGTGATTCCACCTGCACTGTATGAGGGACTCTGCCTGTGATTGCACCAGGTACTTTGCACTGTACTGGGGAGTCTGCCTGTAGGCGAAAAGTTGCAGCATGCTACTGTGCAGAGGGACCTGGGGGTCCTTGTGCATGATTCGCAAAAACCCAGTCTGCAGGTGCAGCAGGTGATCGAGAAGGCGAATAGAATGTTGGCCTTTATAGCGAGGGGGATTGAATATAAAAGTAGGGAGGTCTTGCTGCAACTGTGCAGGGCACTGGTGAGGTCGCAGCTGGAGTACTGTGTGCAGTTTTGGTCCCTGTATTTGCGAAAGGATATATTGGCCTTGGAGGGAGTGCAGAGGAGGTTCACAAGGCTGATACTGGAGATGAGGGGGTTAGCTTATGAAGAGAGACTGAATAGACTGGGTCTGTACTCGTTGGAGTTTAGAAGGATGAGGGGGGATCTTATAGAGAAGTATAAGATATTGAAAGGGATGGATAGGGTAGAGGTAGAGAAATTCTTCCCGCTTAGAAAGGATAGCAGAACTAGGGGGCACAGACTCAAGATAAGGGGGGAGGGGCAGTTTAGATCAGAGTTGAGGAGGAACTTCTTCACTCAAAGGGTGGTGAATTTCTGGAATTCTCTGCCCATTGGTGGAGGCTACCTCGCTAAATATATTTAAGTCACGGGTAGATAGGTTTCTGATAGACAGGGGAATTAATTAAGGGTTATGGGGAGAAAGCGGGAAAGTGGAACTGATCCACTTCAGATCAGCCATGATTTTATTGAATGGCGGGGCAGGCTCGAAGGGCTGGATGGCCTACTCCTACTCCTATTTCTTATGTTTTTATGTAGTGTTAACAAGAGCTCTGCCTGTACTTATCGATGTCCAGTATGAAGAATTCATCTATGGCACTGTGCGAGAATTAATGTGGTGGCTTTGGTGACCATGAATGAGGAAGATAAATTATGGGAAAGAAAAAGATATTTAATCATAGAACATAGTACATAGAACATTACAGCGCAGAACAGGCCCTTCGGCCCACGAGGTTGCGCTGAACAGTTACAAAAACAATGACCCACTAACCTAAACCAATCCCTTTTTGTCCATAAACCTATCCACGGATCTCTTAAATGCCCCCAAACTAGGCGCATTTACAACAGCAGCTGGCAGGGCATTCCAATCCCTCACCACCCTCTGGGTAAAGAACCTACCCCTGACATCCGTCCTATAACTACCACCCCTTAATTTAAAGCCATGCCTCCTCGTGCTAGCTTTCTCCATCCGAGGAAAAAGGCTATTACTATCCATCCTATCTAAACCTCTAATCATCTTATATGTTTCAATAAGATCCCCTCTTAGCCGCCTTCTTTCTAACGAAAACAACCCCAAATCCCTCAGCCTCTCCTCATAGGACCTCCCCTCCATACCAGGCAACATCCTGGTAAACCTCCTCTGCACCTTCTCCAAAGCCTCCACATCCTTCCTGTAATGTGGGGACCAGAACTGTACACAGTACTCCAAGTGCAGCCGCACCAGAGTTGTGTGTCTTTAATCAAGATATTTAATCAAGAAATGAATTTTTCTTTTGTGTTCATCATTGGTATAATTTTGCCGATTGAGCACAGATATAAATATATCAAAACTCACACTGTGCAGTTTAGCAAGGCTGTTGTGTGTATTATAAGGGGATTTAGATTCATGACTTGTAGTTTAGAAAGGTATGAAAAGAAGTTGAATTGTATACTTGTTAGACCTTGATTCGCCAGCCAAGCAATGTTTAAAGTTCTAAAGGCTAAACTGATTGAACTGTTTAGCCTTCCAGTCATTCACAAGTGTTTGATGTCAATCCTCTTTGGCTTGGTCATTGATGTGTGGATCAGTATTCAGTAGGGAATAGTAGGGAACAGTAGGGAAAGTGAGCAACTCAGTCAGATCTGGCATGTCTGTAACTATTCCCCCCATTCACATTCCCCAGGTGGCTCTCAAGCTCAAATATTCTCCCTTTGTAACCAGCGCCCCTCTTCTGCAGCTTCCCTTTCTATTCCTCGAGCTACCAGAGATTATGGAGGAATGGTTTCTGTTCTGAATTATTGTGTTGAGATATTTTCTGTGGTTGGGAATAAATAAAGCAACTCCCAAAACTGTCACACTGGCATCAATTGACAGTTCTTACTTCACAGAATACAATCCCTGCAGTGCAGAAGGAGGTCACTTGGTCCAACCACAATCCCATCCAGAACCTATCCCCGTAACCCCACACATTTATCCTGCTAATTCCCCTGACGCTAAGGGTCAATTTGGCATGGCCAATCAACCTAACCAGCACATCTTTGAACTGTGGAAGGAAACTGGAGCACCCGGAGAAAACCCATGCAGACACGGGGAGAACATGCAGACTCCACACAGACTGTGACCCAAGCTGGGAATTGAACCCGGGTTCCTGGCACTGTGAGGCAGCAGCGCTAACCACTCTACCACCGTGCTATCATGAACTAATTTCATGATTCTTAAAAATTTCTACCCTGTAAAAATGTACCAGCAAGAATTTAGTCAAGACATGAAATTTGGCTCGAAGGGCTAGATGGCCTACTCCTGTTCCTAGTTCTGATGTTCTGAACCGATTCAAAACTCAGAGGCTGAAGGGTGACCTAATGGAGATCTTTCAAATTATGAAGGAGTTTGATCGGGTGGACATGGAGAAGATTGGAGGTGGGGGAAGGGTAGGGGGAGGTGGGGGAAGGGTAGGGGGAGGTGGGGGAAGGGTAGGGGGAGGTGGGGGAAGGGTAGGGGGAGGTGGGGGAAGGGTAGGGGGAGGTGGGGGTTTAAGGAGAATCCAAAACAAGGGACCATGACTATAAGATAATCACTTGTAAATCAGAGAGGGAATTGTGGAGAATCTCACTTACCCAGAAGGTGATGAGAATGCGGAACTCCCTCCCACATGGAGCAGTTGAGACACAAAGTCACAGGTCTATTTAACAGGAAGTTGGATAAATATGTGAAGCTGACGGGAATAGAAAGAGATGTTTATAGGTTGAGATGAAATTAGCCAGGAGTAGGTTCATATCAAGCGTAAACGTTCATCCGGACCAGTTGGGGCCCAATGGCCTTTTCCTGTTGCTACGATCACAGCAAATGTTATTTGTTGAGCAAGTCAAATCCAAGAGGGCAACCTGACTGACTGATCATAACCTTTTTTTTGTATTCTGAAATCAGAAGAAACCAACATAGAATTCCAGTTACACTTCTGGGATTTGAAAATAAATTTAAAAGATGTGTTTATTACAGGAAACTGTAAGAATATAAGATTACAATTGCACAGGAAAAATGATTTTACAAACCACACCTCCCTCCCAAAAATGATCCACTTTGTCAGAACTCAAAAGGAAACACTTTCTAAAAATTAGTAATATTATCCAAGGTCTATCTATTGTTACCTCAGTACAGGTATACATTTGGAATTCTCACTCACTTCCACTCTCCATTCAAGAATATTCAGAAACAAGACTGTCTTCTACAACAAAGACCTTTCGGGCTTGACTGGATAGCTGAGACAAACTTTACATCTTCTCGCAGAACTATTACCAGGAGGTCATCCCAACAGAGCCAATGTAACTCAGCTCAACATCTTTCCTTAAATCTTCCTCTTCATTTTCATCTGCAATTCCATTATTCCAAAATATAAAAATCCTTCATGCTTTTCCTGCTGTCCTTCCTTTCAGGTGAAATAAAATTTAATAGCCTTCGCTTGTTTATTTATGAAATGTTTGAAAGTTGGAAAGGCCTTTCACTCCCCATTGAAATTTAACAACGAAAAAGTGAAGTCACTATGTATCTCCAAATGCAAATTTCAAAACTCAATTTATTTACTTAGAAATCAACTCTACCACAGGTTTTCATTATGAATGCATGCACCAGCACCTCTATTCTTTTTATCTGTCAAATCCCCCAGACATGGTTTCTACATTAGCCTTCCTCCAACTTAATTAAATCATTTACACATACACACACATATACACACACACACTCACTCACAAACACACACGTAAACACACACATGCACACACACTCACAAACACACACACACATGCGCACACACACAAACACGCACACTCACACAAACTGTTGTTCAAAAACCCATCCATACACTCTGCTATAATTTCCATCTCAATCTATGTGTAACATCAATAACTTTTGGTCCTCTAGAGCAGTAAAACACTTGGATTCTTAAAATCATAGAATCATTTAATTTTAGATCATAGAATCTTAGAATCATAATCCCATAAAACTTAAAATCAGAGAATAATAGAAAAATAGAATGCTAGAATATTACAATCATAGAATCTCAGAATCCATGAATCATCATGATCAAATCATATACACTTAGAATCTTAGAATCAAACAATCATAGAATCAAAGGACATCAGAACCTTAGAATCACAGAACTTAAGAATTTCAGAATGATAGCATCTTAGAATCTTCGAGCCTTAGAAACATAAAATCTTAGAATAATAATTCTACAGTAGAATTATTGTCAAATCATAGAACATTACCATCAGTAAATCTTAGAATCATAAAATTATATAATCTTAGAATAACAAAATCTTAGAATCAAAGGATCATAGAATCTTAAAATTTTAGAATGATAAAATCATACAAAATTAGAATATTAGAATCATATAATCTTAGAACCTCAAAATCAGATAATCTTAGAATATAGAAATGTAGATTCACAGAAGCATGTAATTTTAAAATCATAATGTTCGAATTATAGACTCATACCTTAGAATCAGTGAATCTTAGAATCATTGAATCATGGAACCTCAGAATCTTAGATCACTCAGAATTTTGGGGACAGTTTTGGTCTTCTTATCGATGGAAGGATAAACTTGTCATAAGATTCATTAGAGTGAGTCCTGGGGGATGGCAGGATTGTGTAGGTTTTAGAAACTGAGGACATTGGGCATGTAATTAATCCCTTGTTTTTAATGTTTCAATCCATTACTATGTTCTGGTGTCCATACAAACATAGAAACCAGAAGCAGGAGTAGGCCATTCGGCCCTTTAAATCTGCTTTTCGACCATGGATGATCATCAGATTCAATATCATGATCCCCCTTCCCTCCCATATCCCTTCATTCCTTTAACCCCAAGAGCTATATTGAATTTCCTCTTGAAATCAGACACTATTTTGGCCTCAACTACATTCTGTGGGAGTGAATTCCACACATTCACCTCCCTCTGGGTGAAGAAATTTCTCCTCACCTCAGTTCTAAAAGGTTTACCCCTTATCCTCAAACTATGACCCCAAGGTCTGGACTCCCCCCACCATTGGGAACATTCTCTGTCTACCATGTCTAATTCTGTTGGAATTTTATAAGTTTCTATGAGATCCCCTCTCACTCTTCTAAACTCCAGTGAATATAATCCTAACCGACTTAGTCTCTCCTCATATGACAGACCTGCCATCCCAGGAATCAGCCTGGTAAACCTTCGCTGCACTCCCTCTATAGCAAGAACATCCTTCCTCAGATAAGGACACCAAAACGGCACACAATTCTCCAGGTGTGGCCTCACCAATGCCCTATGAAATTGCTATAAACACCCCTATCCTTATATTCAAATCCTCTCACCGTGAAGGCCAACAGACCATTTGCCTCCTGTACCTGCAATCTTTCCATATCACCATGAGGTCTTGCATTATCTATCAGTGACTTGAAATAGACGGTGTTTAATTTTTCTTGAAACTGTTTATTTTATTTACAGAGATCCTAGAGTTAGTTCATGGATTCCAGGACACAGATTGTCCTGTGCCTTGTTCTCTATCTAGCAGCCTCTTGGTCACCTGACTCTTGATAGCATGCTTTCATCATTAAGTAACATTCTTAAAGTTTGTTTATTAATGTCACAAGTAGGCTTACCTTACACTAACTCTGCAATGAATTTACTGTGAAAATCCCCTCGTCACCACACTCCGGCACCTGTTCGGGTACACTGAGGGAGAATTTAGCACGGCCAATGCACCCTAACCAGCACATCTTTTGGACTGTGGGAGGAAACTGGAGCACCGGGAGGAAACCCACACAGACATGGGGAGAATGTGCAGTCTCCACACAGACAGTGACCCAAGCCGGGAACTGAACTCGGGACCCTGGCGCTGTGAGGTAGCAGTGCTAACCACTGTGCCACCCAGCCGTCCATTATTAACCTCATCTCATTAGCATTACCATTGACTCATTATTCTATATTTCAAAGAATTAGAGGTGAACTGATTGGAAAACTTACAACACTCAACAATGATGGGAAGATGCCGACGCTGGACTCACAAACACCAGGTTAAAGTCCAACAGGTCTATATGGTAGCACGAGCTTTCAGAGCACAGCTCCTTCATCAGGTGAGTAGACTCAACAAAGTCTGTGCAAGAAGAATTAATGTTTCTGCTGGCTGGTGGAGCTAGAACCAGGGACAGAGTCTTAGAATAAGGGATAGGTCATGAGGAGGAATTTCTTCATTTAGAGTGTGGCGAATGTTTGAAATTCTCTCCCAGATGGATATGCAGGCTCAGTCACTGAGATTGTTTAAGACAGAGATTGATAGATTTCTAGATATTAAGAGATACGTGGATCATGTAGATCAATGGCATTAAGGTAGAAGGTCAGTCATCATCTAGTTGAATGTGGAACAGTCTTGAGGGGCTGAATGGTCTTCAGCTGCTCCTTTTTCCGACATTTAATGAACCAGATGAGTTTCAACAATAACATGGCGAAAAACTGCAGCAGGCGACGGTGCAGAGGGACCTCGGGGTCCTTGTGCATGAGTCGCAAAAACCCAGCTTGCAGGTGCAGCAGGTGGTCAGGAAGGCGAATGGGATGCTGGCCTACATAGCGAGGGGGATTGAATATAAAAGTAGAGAGGTCTTGCTGCAGCTGTATAGGGCATTGGTGAGGCCGCAGCTGGAGTACTGTGTGCAGTTTTGGTCGCCGCACTTACGCAAGGATATTTTGGCCTTGGAGGGAGTGCAGAGGAGGTCTACTAGGCTGATACCGGAGTTGAGGGGGTTGAACTATGAAGAGAGGCTGAATAAACTGGGCTTGTACTCGTTAGAGTTTAGAAGAATGAGGGGAGATCTCATTGAGACGTATAAGATGATGAATGGGATGGATAGGATAGAGGTGGAGAGGCTCTTCCCGCTCAGAAATGATAGTAGGATTAGAGGGCACAGCCTCAAGATAAAGGGAGGGCGGTTTAGAATGGAGTTGAGGAGGAACTTCTTCACTCAAAGGGTGGTGAATCTCTGGAATTCTCTGCCCGTTGAAGTGGTGGAGGCTGCCTCGCTAAATATTTTTAAGAAACGGGTTGATGGGTTTTTGATAAGAGAGGGGATTAAGGGTTATGGGGAGAGGGCGGGAATGTGGAACTGAGCCACGACAGATCAGCCATGATCTTATTGAATGGCGGGGCAGGCTCGAGGGGCTAGATGGCCTACTCCTGCTCCTATTTCTTATGTTCAATGTTTTTGTCAATGTTGCCATCACTAAGACTAGCTTTATATTTTCGATTAATGAATTGAATTTAAATTCTACTAGCTACCATGGTGGGATGTGATTCTGTGTCCCCACAGTATTGGCCTGGGTCTCAGGATTATTAATCCAGTGGCATTGCCACCGCACCACAATCATCGCACACCTTCCATTAATCACCGGGGTAGCCATGACCAGCAGTGTCAGAGAATCATAGTGTGAAAGAGGCCCTTCGACCCATCCAGTCTGCACTGACACACAAGATACACCTGACCTCCCACCTAATCCCATTACCAGCACTTGGCCCATTGCTTTGAATGTTACGATGTCAAGGAAACAGCTACTCCTTATCCACTCTGTCCATGCCCCTCATAATCTTGTACACCTCAGTCAGGTCACCCCTAAGTCTTCTCTGTTCCAACAAAAACAATACAAGACTATCCAATCTCTCTTCATAACTTAAATGTTCCATTCCAGGCAACATCCTGATGAATCTCCTCTGGAACCCCTGCAGGGTGTTCACATTCTTTCTGTAATGTGGTGACCAGTACTGCACACAGTACTCCAGCTGTGGCCTCACTAAAGTTCTGAACAACTCCAACATGATCTCTCTGCTTTTGTAATCTCAACTGATAAAAGCGAGTATCCAATATGCCTTTTTCACCACCCTGCTAAAATGTCCTTTTGCCTTCAGAGATCTATGGACAAGCACACCAATGTCCCTTTGTCCCACAGTACTTCCTAGTGCCATGCTGTTCATTGAATACTTCCTTGTCAAGTAACTCCTTCTAAACTGTATCACCTCGCACTTTTCAGAGCTAAATTCCATCTGCCACTTATCTGCCCAAATGATCATCCCATCTTCTTGTCGCCCAAGACACTCCACCTCACTGCTAATCAATCATCTGGCCAATCTTTGTGTCATCTGCAAACTTACTAATCCTACCCATAATCACCTATGTTGTTTATATAAATGAAGAATAATAGGGAACCCAATACAGATTCCTGTGGTACGCCACTGGATGCTGGCTTTTGGTCAGTACAGCAAGAAGTCTGACAACACCAGGTTGAAGTCCAACCGATTTATTTGATAGTAAACTCACAAGCTTTCAGGGTTTGCCCCTTCATCAAGTGAATGGAGAGTTCTGGCCTCAGAGTGCTGTTATATGGGACAAACCCCAAAAGCTTGTGAGTTTACTATCAAATAAAATTGGTTGGACATAAACCTGGTGTTGTCAGACTTCTCACTGTGTTTACCCCAGTCCAATGCCAGCATCTCCACATCATGGCTACTTTCGGTCAGTAAGGTAGCCTTCTTTCATCACCCTCCAGCTGTAGCTGGAGAGATAGCAGGGAGAAGAGAATTTAACCGGAATTTAACCCATCCTTGAAGGGACCGAAACCTGGCATCCTGAATCTAAACGTGACTCCAGTCCCATCCCCAGTGAGGTTGAATCTTGGCTAGCTCTCTTCAGCAGGCATCACTCGATATTTATTAGTGTGAAATCTGCCACCCAACACTTGAAGAAAATTCGAAGTGTAGAATGAAGATGATTATTAAAAAGACAAGTTGGATTGCATGTGAGATTCACGTAAATGAGAATGAATATTCCTATCAGGGGATTAAGGCACAGCACTCAGATGTAATCATTGGTTACAGATAGAGTTTGGGTTGTTAACCTTCGACTTCCAACCTCAAGGTCAAGCCTTTTTGGCAGTTCCTGGGGAATAGCTTGTATAACGTGTGTAATGTTTTCACTGGATGTTAAGACCTTTCACTAAATAAACTCCAAACTTAGCCACTCGTTTTGCTAGGGAGGTCAGAGGTCAGACCTGGCTTCATTAGAGAAAGTAATGCAATGCAAAGCATCAGTTTCACAAGCAGTTTAATTCCCTGGCATCAGATTTGGTTTATTCCTTGTCTGACCTCTATCAGCAAATAGTTTGCCCTGGTCTGTCACTTCCTTTCTCTTCCTCCTGTGCCTCCAACGTGGGAGACATGTGGACAGAGTTTTGGAGATTTCTGTCACCGCTTTGGGGAACGTTTGCATAAGGCCCTTACACATTATCCAGGCTGCGTGACTCCTTACAACAAGAACAGTGCACTATTGGAACCATTTTCTTTCAATGAAGGTGTCATAGAAACACAACGAGAAGCAGGACTAGGCCATTCAGCCCTTTGAGCCTGCTCCACCATTCGTTTTGATCCTGGCTGATTATCGAATTCAATATCCTGATTCCCCCCTTATACCCCATATCCTTTGATCCCTTTAGCTCCAAGAGCCATATCTAATTTCTTCTTGAAATCAGACAGTGTTTTGGCCTCAACTACTTTCTGTGGGAGTGAATTCCACACATTCACCACCCTCTGGTTTGAAGAAATTTATCCTCACCTCAGTTCTCAAAGATTTATCCCTAATCCTCAAACTATGATCCCTAGTTCTGGACTCCCCCACCATCGCGAATATTCTTTCTGAATCTACCCTTCGAAACTCCAGTGAGTATAATCCTAACCGACTTAGTCTCTCCTCATATGACAGACCCGCCATCCCAGGAATCAGCCTGGTAAACAATTGCAGCAAAACATCCCTGTCCCTGTCAATTGGAGACTCCAGTGTCCTGTTCAGGTTTATTCAAAGCTGGGCAAAGGGGTTCTCCCAATGATCTGGACCAACAGTATTTAACTCTCAACCAACAGCACAACGTTATTGCCACACGGTTGTTTGTTGGAGCTTGCTGCGGGCAAATTGGTTGTTACGTTTCCGATATTACAATGGTGAATTCACTTGAAATGGTGCTAAACATTTCAGGACATGCTGAGGTCACGTAAATGCGACTCTTTGTGGCGGTGGGCGTGAATATTTATATAAAAAGTGTATTGGAGAACAGAGAGAGAGTAAAGAAAGATACAATGTTTAGCTAATTTAGTTTATTCCACTCACATAAAAGGGAGATGGCATTTAAAGTAAATTGCAAGGTTGGTGTTGGAAGGTGAAACGATGATTGTATCCCAGTTCCCAAGCTCTCTTGGTGTTCGTCACCCGGTAGTGTTTAAGTAATGCTTTTCCTAGCTACGGGTGACGTGGAAATAAATCAGTTCGGAGATCGGCGCTCCCTAATTCGATTTGCCTTTTGGCACACAAGATTCCAACAGATGGGAGTAGAATTCTCCCCATCTCATTTCAGAAATACAATTTGTCCTGGGAGTGCAGGAAAAGACAAACATCGGCAATGTAATGAAATCCTGCAAGGCCTGGTCCTCTGAGATTAACATAACCCTGTGTTCCAGGCAGTATGTTAATTCGTATCAACATTAAATTGAATTTCAGAACAATATACTCCCTGGGAGAGGTGGGGGAGAAGGCCGGGCAGTGGTGGTGGTGGCGATGGGGGGCACAGGTTTGATCAGAAAAACCAATCCCTCACCACCATCTCCACCCCCACCCCCCATCAAAGGCAGCGTTGAAATACGAACAAAAATTCCAGTGCATTCCGCAGACGCTTAAACAGTCAGAAGTAAAACTGGCAAATAAAGAGAGCAATCTCACGTTGCCGTGACTCTGCCTGCCTTCACTCACAAGGACGTACACAGCTCAGATAAAACTGGGAGTCCAAATATACAGGAGGGAAAAATTAGCATTAATCAGCGGCACACTCGGGGGAAAAAATCTGTGATAGCGCGTTGTGTAACGTGTATGTGCACGTCTGGATAGTGTGCCTGTGACTTTTATTAACACGTTGGGGATACAGGATACCTGTGGAGAGGGGTTACTGAGTGACAGTGTGAGGGAGCTGGATTAACATCAGTACAGATACAGTCAGTAACACAGGGTGCTGGGGGGGGAGAGAGGGGTTACTGAGTGACAGTGTGAGGGAGCTGGATTAACATCAGTACAGATACAGTCAGTAACACAGGGTGCTGGGGGGGAGAGGGGTTACTGAGTGACAGTGTGAGGGAGCTGGATTAACATCAGTACAGATACAGTCAGTAACACAGGGTGCTGGGGGGGGGGAGAGGGGTTACTGAGTGACAGTGTGAGGGAGCTGGATTAACATCAGTACAGATACAGTCAGTAACACAGGGTGCTGGGGGGGAGAGGGGTTACTGAGTGACAGTGTGAGGGAGCTGGATTAACATCAGTACAGATACAGTCAGTAACACAGGGGTGCTGGGGGGGGGAGAGGGGTTACTGAGTGACAGTGTGAGGGAGCTGGATTATACATCAGTACAGATACAGTCAGTAACACAGGGTACTGGGGGGGGAGAGGGGTTACTGAGTGACAGTGTGAGGGAGCTGGATTAACATCAGTACAGATACAGTCAGTAACACAGGGTGCTGGGGGGGGGGGGGTTACTGAGTGACAGTGTGAGGGAGCTGGATTAACATCAGTACAGATACAGTCAGTAACACAGGGTGCTGAGGGGGGAGAGGGGTTACTGAGTGACAGTGTGAGGGAGCTGGATTAACATCAGTACAGATACAGTCAGTAACACAGGGTGCTGGGGGGGAGTGAGGGGTTACTGAGTGACAGTGTGAGGGAGCTGGATTAACATCAGTACAGATACAGTCAGTAACACAGGGTGCTGGAGGGGGGGGGGGAAGAGGGGTTACTGAGTGACAGTGTGAGGGAGCTGGATTAACATCAGTACAGATACAGTCAGTAACACAGGGTGCTGGGGGGGAGAGGGGTTACTGAGTGACAGTGTGAGGGAGCTGGATTAACATCAGTACAGATACAGTCAGTAACACAGGGTGCTGGGGGGGAGTGAGGGGTTACTGAGTGACAGTGTGAGGGAGCTGGATTAACATCAGTACAGATACAGTCAGTAACACAGGGTGCTGGGGGGGGAGAGGAGTTACTGAGTGACAGTGTGAGGGAGCTGGATTAACATCAGTACAGATACAGTCAGTAACACAGGGTGCTGGGGGGGGGGAGAGGGGTTACTGAGTGACAGTGTGAGGGAGCTGGATTAACATCAGTACAGACACAGTCAGTAACACAGGGTGTTGGGGGAGAGAGGGGTTACTGAGTGACAGTGTGAGGGAGCTGGATTAACATCAGTACAGATACAGTCAGTAACACAGGGTGCTGGGGGGGAGAGGGGTTACTGAGTGGCAGTGTGAGGGAGCTGGATTAACATCAGTACAGATACAGTCAGTAACACAGGGTGCTGGGGGGGGAGAGGGGTTACTGAGTGACAGTGTGAGGGAGCTGGATTAACATCAGTACAGATACAGTCAGTAACACAGGGTGCTGGGGGGGAGAGGGGTTACTGAGTGACAGTGTGAGGGAGCCTTTATTATACAGTTAGTTCTTTAGGTGATGTTTGTATTTGTGCTCTGCACTCACCAGTTCACTATCAGTGAATTCAGCTTTGATCTCTCTAAGTCATACAGAGAAAATAGTTAAATGCTTTTGTTTTATTCAGGCCTCTGATTTGCTGATGGTGTCAGAGATTAAAACAGCATATTAATTGGATTACAAAGCGTTTGAATTTAATCATTTCCCACAGGGTATGGGCCTTCTCAACTTCATAATGTTTTAAACTGTCTGGCTTAATTTTTCCACTGAAATCAAATCAGAATTTTAATGAACTCCCACCTTGTTTTATCTTCATTTCTCAACTCGCAGCTTGCAGGACAGCAACTGGCTTCCCCTGAAGCGAATTCAGCTGGGATACACTCAAGCAGTCAAAGGACATTTTCCCACTGACAATGGGGTCTCAATTATCATCCTCCCTCGTGAAATACATTCTCACCATCAGAGATACTCTTTACAGACTCTCACCATCAGGAGCCCCTCTTATAGAGAAAGTCTCACTGTCAGAGACTCTTCTTACAGAGAGAAGAGATATGTCACCATCAGAACCCATTTCAGATAATGGGTTGCATAGTTGGGACAAGCACACACACGTTCTCACACATCCACAAACACTTTAAGAATGGCGGGAGATCTCCCCTCTCAGTCAGTATGTAATATGCATCCTCTGACTCTCAAACTCTCATTATATTTCATGCTGATTGGCACTAGGCTGACTTGTGGCCTCACTCGGAAGGAAGTCCATTCCGTAAGAGTTATGAGACTGGTTGACAGTTCTTGAACTCTGCCAGGTACTGCAGTACTCTGCCTGGAATCAAATCCGGGAACTTCAAAAAGTTAAATCCTGGGGGTTAGAGTTTAGAAGAATGAGGGGAGATCTCATTGAGACGTATAAGATGATGAATGGGATGGATAGGATAGAGGTGGAGAGACTCTTCCCGCTCAAAAAAGACAGTAGGACTAGGGGGCACAGCCTCAAGATAAAGGGGAGGCGGTTTAGAACAGAGTTGAGGAGGAACTTCTTCACTCAAAGGGTGGTGAATCTCTGGAATTCTCTGCCCGTTGAAGTGGTGGAGGCTGCCTCGCTAAATATTTTTAAGAAACGGGTTGATGGGTTTTTGATAGAGAAGGGATTAAGGGTTATGGGGAGAGGGCGGGAAGGTGGAGCTGAGTCACGACAGATCAGCCATGATCTTATTGAATGGCGGGCAGGCTCGAAGGGCTAGATGGCCTACTCCTGCTCCTATTTCTTATGTTCTTATGTATCAGGGTGAGAGGGCAGGGGATGCCCTGGGGTCTTGGAAAGGAGGTGATCCCAGCATCAGGGGTAGAGTGGGGGAGGAGGAGGTCATGGAGCTCCAATGTCCGGTAGTGGAGGGAGAGGTAAGGGTGGCTGGGTGGGGTGGGGTGATGTGCTTGGAGAGGTGCGTGCAGTAGGGGGCACATCAACTCTGAAGGGGGCCTGTCCATCGAGCAGGCTGATTTATCCTGGGTGGTGTCAAATTTCTTGAGTGTTGTTGGAGCTGCACTCAACCAGGCAGTTACAGAGTTTCCCATCACACTCCTGACTTGTGTCTTATCGATGGAGGTAAGACTTTGGAGAGTGAGTCACTCTCTGCAGAATTCCCAACCTTTGACCTGCTCTTGAAGTCACAATATTTATATGGCTAATCCAGTTCGGTTTCTGTCAATGATAACCTTCAGGATGTTAATAGTGGGGGGATTCATACGAGTTAAGAGTGGGAGTAGCGACTCTGTACTTCTGCTCTGTCATTGATAAGGATCATGAGTGCAACCCCTGCCTGTTCCCAAAAACCCTTTACCCCCACGTTTATCAAGAATTGCCTGGAAACCATTCAAAAACTGGCAATGCCATTGAATATCAAGAAGAGATGGTTAGATTCTGTTGTAAATGGTCATTGCCTTGTATGGCATGAATGTTATTTTCCACTTGTCAGCCCAAGCCTGGATATTGTCCAGGTCTTGCTGCATTTGGACATGGACTGCTTCTGTATCTGAGGAGTTGAGAATGGTGCTGAACATTGTGCAGTCATCGGCGAACATCTCCACTTCTGACCTTATGATGGAGAGAAGGTCACTGATGAAGCAGCTGAAGGTGATTGCTCCTATCCTGAGGGACTCCTGCAGAGATGTCCTGGATCTGAGATGACTGACATCCAACCACCACAACCATCTTCTTTTCTGCTAGCTATGACGCCAACCAATGGGAGGTCGTTATGACACATGAACTCATCATCATCATCACCACCACCCCTCCTGCCCACTGCGTCTCTCCGATTTGTCCAATACACGGTTCCAAAAGCAGAGATAACCTCCAGCTAAATATTGGGGAGGATGAAGTTATGACCTTTGGTGCTTACCACACATTCCGTTCTCTGGCACAAATTCCATCCCTCTCGCTGGCAACTCTTGGAGGCGAGAGCAGATTGTCTGCAACCGTGCTGCCATGTTTGGTTCTGAGGTCAACTCTCGAACACACATTTGCAGAATCAGTGACATTGCCTTTTTTCCATTTCTGTAACAAATAGATCAGCTTTGCTCCTCTCTCATTTATTAGCTGCAGAAACACTCATCCGCTCCTGGTGATCTCTCTCTCTCTTTCTCTCTCTATACCTGACTAGCCTAATGCATTCCTGGATGATCTCTCTTACTCTACCCCCCTTGAGCTCCTTCAAAGCTCACATACACAACTGCAGTCCCACTGCTCACAAACTTGCGCTCATTCTCAGTTGAGCAATGCCTTGATTTTAAAATTTCTGCCCCTGTTTTCAACTCCTTCATTTTCTATCTCTGTAATCCCCTCCATACCCTCGAAGATTCCTGCAATCCGCCAGTCCTTCCAGATTCCCTGTTTTAATTATTTTGGGTACGATAGCCTCCAGCTGCCTTGGTCCAAGATCTGGGCGGCACGATGGCATAGTGGTTAGCACTGCTACATCACAGTGCCAGGGGTCCAGGTACAATTTGATCACTGTCTGTGTGAAGTTTGCACATTCTCCCCGTGTCTGCATGGGTTTCCTCCGGGTGCTCCCACAGTCCAAAGATATGCAGGTTAGGTTGAGTGGCCATGCTAAATTGACACTAATGCCAGGGGGATTAGTTAGGGTAAATGTGTGGGGTTAGGGGAATAAGGTCTGATGGAATTGTGGTCAATACAGACTTGATGGGCTAAATGGCCTCATTCAGTACTGTAGGGGTTCTATGTTTCCATGGTATGGAGTTGCCTTCCTATGGGGTATAAAAGCCAGCATAGATCAGATGGGCAGAATGGCCTGTTTTCCATACTGTAAAATCTACCTAATTCTGCATAACTCACATACATACATGATGACATACATTTTCACATGTAAACCAACATACACATATAGCTATTTTCTAAATCCAAACATATACAGTGCAATTATATTTCTTATTATGTGTATCTCACTGGAACTCCACAATGAATAAAACCTTCCACAATTTCACCAGAGGCAGTGCAGTGAGTTCTGTCTTATCAGTGCAGCCAAAGTAACAAATTATTTTCTATTACTTATTGTCCTGTCAGTTAAATGAAGAATATGCTAAAATTGAAATGCGACTTTGACACTCTTTTTATTTTCATTTGTGATGAAAATTGGATTTGTGTTTTCATAAAATCTGTAATGAGAAAGGTGGAGGCACTGTGAGTTTGATTGACTGGTCTGTGGGGACTGTGTGGGCTGGTTGGAGAGGAGCCTGCGACTGTCAGCTCTGCTTTGGAAGAGATGCTCAGGCCCGGTGTCAAACAGGAACATCCATCCTCCTGTTCTCTGCATCAACTCCTCCTCTCACTCCCCGCTCTCTGAGAATGGGAACCCCTGCTGTTGGGGAACCTGTGGCTTGACCTGATGTGGAGATGTAGCCCCTCCACCCACCCCTCTCCCTCACCCTGTTAGCCCCTGCCAAATTCCTATCCACATACCCTGACAGTAGCCAGGACAGCTGGGAGCCAACCAGGAGAAGCTGCCACCCAGTGAAGAACAAAGAACATTCCAGCACAGGAACAGGCCCTTCGGCCCTCCAAGTCTGCACTGACCACATTGCCCGACTGAACTAAAGCCCCCTACCCTTCCGGGGGCCACACCCCTCCATTCCCATCCTATTCATGTATTTGTCCAGATGCCCCTTAAAAGTCACTATTGTATCTGCTTCCACTACCTCCCCCAGGCAGTGAGTTCCAGGCATGTTAGGGGTAAGTTTTTCACTCAGAGGGTGGTGAGTGAATGGAATCGGCTGCCGTCGTCGGTGGTGGAGGCGAACTCGCTGGGGTCTTTTAAAAGACTTCTGGATGAGTATATGGGGTTTAATGGGATTGGGGGTTATAGATAGGTCTATAGATTGGTGGGGTTGATGCGATCGGCGCAACTCGAGGGCCAAAGGGCCTGTTTGTGCTGTAATGTTCTATGTTCTATGTTCATCCACCGCCCTCTGTGTAAAAAACCTGCCTCGTACATCTCTTTTAAACCTTACCCCTCGCACCTTAAACCTGTGCCCCCCTAGTAACTGACTTTTCCACCCTGGGGAAAAAGCTTCCAACTATCCACTCTGTCCATGCCTCTCGTAATCTTATAGACTTCTATCAGGTCTCCCCTCCACCTCCGTCGCTCCAATGAGAACAAACCAAGTTTCTCAACCTCTCCTCATAGCTAATGCCCTCCATACCAGGCAACATCCTGGTAAATCTTTCATTAGAATGTGTGTGGTCAGTCCTCCTGTGAACAGTTAGAGGACAATGCTATTCCGCACAGGATCATTGTGGAGGAGGGGACACATTGTTCGCGATACCCTCGGCAATAACATTCTCCGTGTTGTAAAGTTTTGTATTCGGTGGGACTCGGGTTAGCAGTGTTATCGCCAACTCAGAAGGTCGTGGGTTCAAGCGCCATTCCAAAGACTTGTGCACTGAATCACACTGCCATCACAGAGGGAATGCTGCACTGTTGGAGGTGCTGTCTTTTTAAAAAATTTGTTCATGGGATGTGGGTTGAGGGGGCTGGGCCGGCATTTATTGCCCATCCCTGAGGTCAACCACATTGCTGTGGATCTGGAGTCACATGTAGTCCAGGCCAGGTAAGGACGGCAGATTTCCTTCCCTAAAGGACATCAAGACCATAAGACATAGGAGCAAAATTAGGCCACTCGGCCCATCGAGTCTGCTCCACCATTCAATCATATTTTTCTCATCCCCAGTCTCCTGCCTTTTCCCCATAACCCCGATCCCCTTATTAATCAAGAACCAATCTATCTCTGTCTTAAAGACACTCAGTGACCTGGCCTCCACAGCCTTCTGCGACAAAGAGTCCCACAGATTCACCACCCTCTGGCTGAAGAAATTCCTCCTCATCTCTGCTGCAAAGGATTGTCACATTAGTAAACCAGATGGGTTTTTACAACAATCGACAATGATTTCATGGTCATCAGTAAATTCTTAATTCCAGATTTTTATTCCCGTGGTGAGATTCGAACCCGGGGTCTCAGAGCATTAACTTTCATCTACTCTTCCCGTTGCCTCGAAAAAGCAGCCATTATAATCAAGGACCCCACGTACACCGGATATTCTCTCTTCCAATTTCCTCTATCAGTGAAAAGATACAAAAGTCTGAAAACATCTAAAGTAAGTAAAGTTTATTTTTGTTAGTCGCAAGTAAGGCTTACCTTAACGCTGCAATGAAGTTACTGTGAAATCCCCCTCGTCGCCAAACTCCGGTGCCTGTTCAGGTCAACGCACCTAATCAGCACGTCTTTCAGGGGCTCTTGGACAAAACCAGAAGGGTTATCCACACTCGGAATGTTGGTTCTGTTCTCGGAATGTTGGTTCTGTTCTCGGAATGTTGGTTCTGTTCTCGGAATGTTGGTTCTGTTCTTTCTCCACAGACACTGTCAGACCTGCTGAGATTTTCCAGCATTTTCTTTTTACGTTTCAGATTCCACCATCCGCAGGAGTTTGCTTCTAACAACCTAGCAATCATGAGTTCAAATTCAAGCAATGTAAATTATCAGATAAATGTGGCAATATGTGGATTAACAGCTGGTTTGGTGTAAACACCAATTAATAAATGAGCGAGGGACTTTAAGTTTATTTATTAATGTCACAAGTAAACTTACATTAACATTGTAATGAAGTTACTGTAAAAATCCCTTAGTCACCACACTCGGTGCCTGTTCGGGTACACTGAGGGAGAATTTAGCACGGCCAATCCACCTAACCTGCACATCTTTGGGAGGAAACTGGGGCACCCGGAGGAAACCCGCACAGGCACGGGGAGAATGTGCAAACTCCACACAAACAGTGACCCAAGCTGAGAATTGAACCTGGGTCCCTGGCATTGTGAGGCAGCAGTGCTAACCACTGTGGCACCATGCCACCCTGTGGAGAGACTTGGAGAAGGTGCAATTGTTCTCCTTAGAGCAGAGATGACAGAGGTATGTATAGCTTTAGATGGTTTGACAGAATAAATAAGGAGAAATGGTTTCTAAAATCTGAAGGATTGGTAAACAGAGGACAAAGGTTTAGTAACATCATCAAAGGCACGAGAAGACAGTTGAGGAGAACATTTCTTTCAGTATGAAGTGTTACGATCTGAAAGGTGCTGCATGAATGGGTAGAAAAAGCAGATTAAATGGTAACTTTCAAAAACAGTATGAAGCCTAGGTTAAAGTCCAACAGATTTATTTGGTCGCACAAGCCACTAGATTGCAGAGCGGTGCCTCTTCATCAGGTGAGTGGAAGTTCTGTTCACAAACCGGGTATATAAAGACACAAGCTCAATGTGTATAAATTATACAAATTGTCAATTTATGTACTGTCACTGGACTAGTAACTTACAGAGCCGGGGGCAATGGTGAACCTGGGTTCAAATCCTGCCACGGGTGGTGAAATTTGAATTCAATAAAAATCTAGAATTAAGAATCTACTGATGACCATGTCATTGTCAACTGTCAGGAAAACCCATCTGGTTCACTAAAGTTCTTTAGGGAAGGAAATCTGCCGTCCTTACCTGGCCTGGCCTACATGTGGCTCCAGAGGGACAGCAAAATGATTGGCTCTAAAATGGCCGAGCAAACCATTCATTCAAAGGCAAAGAGGGATGGGTAATAAATGCTGACCCACTCAGCGATGGGCACTTTCCATAATGTGGGTATGCCGGCGTTGGACTGGCGTAAACACAGTAAAAAGTCTGACAACACCAGGTTTTAGTCCAACCGATTTATTTGATAATATTCTCACAAGCTTTCGGGTTAGTCCCTTCGTCAGGTGAATGGAGAGTTCTGGCCTCAGACAGAGCATATAAGGACATAAGAACATAAGAAATAGGAGCAGGAGTAGGCCATCTGGCCCTTCGAGCCTGCCCCGCCATTCAATAAGATCATGGCTGATCTGTCGTGGCTCAGCTCCACCTTCCCGCCCTCTCCCCATAACCCTTAATCCCTTCTCTTATCAAAAACCCATCAACCCGTTTCTTAAAAATATTTAGCGAGGCAGCCTCCACCACTTCAACGGGCAGAGAATTCCAGAGATTCACCACCCTTTGAGTGAAGAAGTTCCTCCTCAATTCCGTTCTAAACCGCCTCCCCTTTATCTTGAGGCTGTGCCCCCTAGTCCTACTGTCTTTTTTGAGCGGGAAGAGTCTCTCCACCTCTATCCTATCCATCCCATTCATCATCTTATACGTCTCAATGAGATCTCCCCTCATTCTTCTAAACTCTAACGAGTACAAGCCTAGTTTATTCAGCCTCTCCTCATAGCTCAACCCCCTCAACTCCGGTATCAGCCGAGTAAACCTCCTCTGCACTCCCTCCAGGGCCAAAATATCCTTGCGTAGGTGCAAAAGCAATCTAAACTGTCTGTGCTTTATATGCTCTGTCTGAGGCCAGAACTCTCCATTCACCTGACGAAGAGGGTAACCTCGAAAGCTTGTGAGAATATTATCAAATAAATCGGTTGGACTAAAACCTGGTGTTGTCAGACTTTTTACTGCACTTTCCATAATGCAGCTTTAAAAATTGGATGGCTCTTCCAAAGAGTCAGGACAGGTCCAATGGGCTGAGCGGTCTCTTCCTCCTCTGGTCAACAGTGATTGTATTTCATTGCCTGTAAGACAATTTGGGATGCCCCAGTGTAATAGTATGTGCCACATTTAAGAAAAATGTGGGTGCAGTTCTTTTTGCTCTTCCGAAGGTGGAAGTCAGCTCAGCCTAACACTACACTCGCTCAATAAGCAGGTAAGATCAGGAGCTTGATGTGGTTTCGAGAGTACCTTGAGGCATTGGGCAACATCAAGAGGGCTTGTGATTTCCTGCTGATTGTTGAAGAGTAACTAGTGGAACGTTTTCGCCCGGCCTTGAATCGATAAGCATTGTTCAGAGAATTTGCAATTCAAGCATTGATTCTGCAAAAGAAAACACCAGTAAATTAAGTCTCAGGGATCCTGGGTCAGACTACAAATGACTCGACATGTTAAACAGCACACAGTCTTCAAATCTTCTAATTACAAGTTTCAAAGAAAGAATTCTCAGCTGTTGTAAAGCATTTTACCGGCAAGATTTTATTGATCTTTGCTGTAAAGAAGTGAAACAAAAGGTGTTTATCTTCTCCATTTTATTGGTGTGACTGCCGCCTGCTCTCCTCATGCACCGTTCTGCTCTCCATGTTACACAAAGAACAAAGAGCAACTGAAGGAGCAAACAAATATTGTTGAGGATAAAGATGTGCGGGTTAGGTGGATTGGCCATGCTAAATTGCCCCTTAGTGTCGGGGGACAAGCGAGGCTAAATGCATGAGGTTATGGGGTGAGATTGTGGTCGGTGCAGACTCGATGGGCTGAATAGCCTCCTTCTGCACTGTAGGGATTCTATAATTCTACAATACCAAAGCAGAGTAAATATATTTCATGCGAACCAGCCTCCCATCCATTGACACTGTCTACACTTCCCGCTGCCTCGGAGAAGCAGCCAGCACAATTAAGGACCTCACGTACTCCGGACGTATTCACCGGAATTCTACCCCCCCTCGCCCGCCAAGGAACTGGAGCAAGCGAGTGTCGGACAACGAAAAGGTCCGTTGACCTCGGGCAGGAATTTCTGGTCTTTGCTCGAGCAAGACCGTAAAATTCCGCTCGCTTTCTTCCACCTTCTTCCGTCAGGAAAAAGATACAGAAGTCTGAGGTCACGCACCAACCGACTCAAGAACAGCTTCTTCCCTGCTGCCGTCAGACTTTTAGAACATAGAACATAGAACATTACAGCGCAGAAACAGGCCCTTCGGCCCACGATGTTGCGCCGACCAGTTACAAAACAATGACCCACTAACCTAAACCAATCCCTTTTTGTCCATAAACCTATCTACAGATCTCTTAAATGCCCCCAAACTAGGCGCATTTACAACTGCAGCAGGCAGGGCATTCCAATCCCTCACCACCCTCTGGGTAAAGAACCTACCCCTGACATCCGTCCTATAACTACCCCCCCTTAATTTAAAGCCATGCCCCCTCGTGCTAGATTTCTCCATCAGAGGAAAAAGGCTATTACTATCCACCCTATCTAAACCTCTAATCATCTTATATGTTTCAATAAGTTCCCCTCTTAGCCTCCTTCTTTCCAGCGAAAACAACCCCAAATCCCTCAGCCTCTCCTCATAGGACCTCCCCTCCATACCAGGCAACATCCTGGTAAACCTCCTCTGCACCCTCTCCAAAGCCTCCACATCCTTCCTGTAATTTGGGGACCAGAACTGCACACAGTACTCCAAGGGAATGGACCCACCTCGCATTAAGTTGATCTTTCTCAACACCCTAGCTATGACTGTTAACATTCTGCACTCTCTCTGTTCCTTCTCTATGAACGGTATGCTTTGTCTGTATAGCGCGCAAGAAACAATACTTTTCACTGTATGTTAATACATGTGACAACAAGAAATCAAATCAAATCAATGAGTTTATACTTTAGTTATTGGCATTTGTCAAAGAATGTTAACTCAATATGGTTTTATGTTGAATTCTGGGACACTAGCTCATCACATGACTTTATCTTACCATCACACTCACAGTTGACAAGGGAGGAAAAGACCTCTCACACTTATGTGATGTTTGAAGCATTACTGATGTGAAACCATCCATCTCCTGAGCAATTAGAAGCTATCAGCTCCATTGTCTAAATTCAAAGATTAATGTACAAAGAAAAACAAATATTTAGTGTTTTAATTGGTGCAATTTATGTTTAAAAGAAGTCACTTTCACAGCACGCAACCATCTGCAATTTTGTAATTTGTGTGAAGTTCTCTAATTAGCTTTTGTAACTTTATAGTTTGTTTAATTTTAATATGCATGATTTGGATGCGTTGCATTTTATTTAGCACACCAATCACTTTCAAGCACTGATTTTCTATGTACTTTAATTAGAGTTTAAAAGTTTATTTATTAGTGTCTCAAGAAGGCTTACATTAACACTGCAATGAAGTTACTGTGAAAATTCCCTAGCCGCCACAGTCCAGCGCCTGTTCAGGCGCACTGAGGGTGATCTGGCCAATCGAGTCTGCACTGACCACATCCCCATAACCCCATGCATTTACCCTAGCTAATCCCCTTGACACTAAGGGACAATTGAGCATGACCAATCCACCTAACCTGCACATTTCGGACTGTTGGAGGAAGAGGGAGCATCCAGAGGAAACCCACGCAGACACAGGGAGAATGTGGAGACTTTGCACACACAGTAACCCAAGCTGGGAATCCAACCCAGGTCCCTGGCGCTGTGAGGCAGCAGTGCTAACCACTGTGTCACCGTGCCGTCCAATTGACTTTTACCAAGCACTGACAGATACAAGAATGACTTATCGTGGCGAAGCAACTCTCTCAATAAAAACACATTGATAAACACCTGTTTTAATGAAAGTTCACAGGACACAGTGATAACTATAGATCAATTCGAGATCTGGACCAAGTAATCCATGTTCACAGACATTCACGTGCTGCCTTATCTCAAATAAAAAGTCTGACAACACCAGGTTTTAGTCCAACCGATTTATTTGATAATATTCTCACAAGCTTTCGAGGGGGCTGCCTCTTCGTCAGGTGAATGGAGAGTTGACAAAGAGGCAGCCCCCTCGAAAGCTTGTGAGAATATTATCAAATAAATCGGTTGGACTAAAACCTGGTGTTGTCAGACTTTTTACTGTGTTTACGCCAGTCCAACGCCGGCATACCCACATCATTATCTCAAATAAAGCAGACATCGAAACCATTCTCACAATATCTATACATATCCTGTATAATTTTGAAACAAACTCCTTTATTAGCTTTAAGGTTATAAACAACTGTTACTTTTAAAGGTAAAGTAACTCGTTCCAAATAAAGCCAGTGAGAAACCATATCACCCACCAAGTGGCCTGTACAAAGCCAAAGACTCACTGATAGGGGTCTGATTTAAGGAGGATCTTTCACCAGTTAAGGAAGTCTGGAACAATACCTATCAGTCATGGGGGCACAATGCCATATTCCCCCTGTCCCCAACAAATGGACAAGGAAGGTATCCTGAAACATTCCCTTATCTCAGCAAGAATAAGTGACAGAAACAAACTTTAAAGAGAGGGGTAGTTGCATGAATAATTGACACCTCAGCGCGCCAGCCAGGGGCAATGGGAAATGAAATCAACAGATGACCTGCACACACAGGAAACCAATCACAGACTGATCACACACTCCTTCAGCCAATTGAGAAATAGCCCCTCCGCCAATCAGAATGCAATAACATTATAGATTTATAAGGATGCTACCGGGATTTGATGGATTGAGTTATAAGGAGAGGCTGGATAGACTGGGACACTTTTCTCAAGAGCGCAGGAGGCTGAGGGGTGATCTTATAGAGGTCTATAAAATAATGAGGGGCACAGATCAGCGAGATAGTCAACATCTTTTCCCAAAGGTAGGGGAGTCTAAAATGAGACAGCATAGGTTTAAGGTGAAAGGGGAGAGATACAAAATGGTCCAGAAGGGAAATTTTTTCACACAGAGGTTGGTGAGTGTCTGAAACAAGCTGCCAGAGGTAGTAGTAGAGGAGGGGAAAATTTTGTCTTAGAACATAAGAAATAGGAGCAGGAGTAGGCCATCTAGCCCTTCGAGCCTGCCCCGCCATTCAATAAGACCATGGCTGATATGTCGTGGCTTAGTTCCACCTTCCCGCCCTCTCCCCATAACCCTTAATCCCGTCTCTTATCAAAAACCCATCAACCCGCTTCTTAAAAATATTTAGCGAGGCAGCCTCCACCACTTCAACGGGCAGAGAATTCCAGAGATTCACCACCCTCTGAGTGAAGAAGTTCCTCCTCAACTCCGTTCTAAACCGCTCCCCTTTTATCTTGAGGCTGTGCCCCCTAGTCCTACTGTCTTTTCTGAGCGGGAAGAGTCTCTCCACTTCTATCCTATCCATCCCATTCATCATCTTATACGCCTCAATGAGATCTCCCCTCATTCTTCTAAACTCTAACGAGTACAAGCCCAGTTTATTCAGCCTCTCCTCATAGCTCAACCCCCTCAACTTCAGTATCAGCCTAGTAAACGTCCTCTGCACTCCCTCCAAGGCCAAAATATCTTTGCGCAGGTGCGGCGCCCAAAACTGCACACAGTACTCCAGCTGCGGCCTCACCAATGCCCTATACAGCTGCAGCAAGACCTCCCTACTTTTATATTCAATCCCCTTCGCTATGAAGGCCACATCCCATTCGTCTTCCTGACCACCTGCTGCACCTGCAAGCTGGGTTTTTGCGACTCATGCACAAGGACCCCGAGGTCCCTCTGCACCGTCGCCTGCTGCAGTTTTTCACCCCGTAAGTAATAGTCCTTCCTACCATTCTTCCTATCAAAGTGGACCACCTCACACTTGCCAACATTAAATTCCATTTGCCATTTCCTGGCCCATTCGCCCAGCCTATCTAGATCCTTCTGCAGACTCTCCACACCCTCCGCACAATTTGCCGTTCCCCCAATCTTGGTGTCATCAGCAAATTTCGACATCCTACATTCGGTTCCCTCCTCCAGATCATCTATATAAATGGTAAATAGCTGAGGCCCCAGCACTGACCCCTGGGGCACTCCACTAGTCACCATCCGCCAATCCGAATAGCACCCGTTGACCCCCACTCTCTGCCTCCTATTTGACAACCAATCCTCTATCCACGCTAACACCCTACCCCCAACTCCATGTCCCTCGACCTTCTGCAATAACCTCTTGTGAGGTACTTCTGAAAATCTAGAAAGACCACATCCACCGGCTCTCCTCTATCCACCGCCCTAGACACATCCTCATAGAACTCCAGTAAATTTGTCAGACACGACTTCCCTTTAATGAAACCGTGTTGCGTCCGCCCTATCAAGCAATTCCCTTCAAGATGCCTCGCAATTTCCTCCTTAATGACAGATTCTAACATTTTACCTACCACAGACGTTAAACTAACAGGCCTATAATTCCCTGCCTTTTGCCTGGCACCCTTCTTAAACAACGGCGTAACATTAGCCGTTTTCCAATCTTCCGGCACTTCCCCGGAATCCAGCGACGTCTGGAAAATAACCACCAAGGCATCCACTATCACCTTCAGACAAAGATAGGTATAGAGGGATATGGGCCAAATGAGGCCCATATATCTTAGTGGTTTAGTGATTAGTGGGTTAAAAAAAAGGGGCAGCATGGACAAGTTGGGCTGAAGGGCCTATTTCCATGCTGTAAACCTCAATGATTCTGCTGATCTTGCTGTGTGTTGTGGTTTGGGAATGAATTAATGAACAGCTGCTTACATTGACCAAGTTTCAAACTGAAGTTTATTTGTAGAACCTTCTGTCCACAGGGAAGAAGGAGTTACAGAGAGAGAACAGAGACTGACGCCGGAATTCGACCACCCACCGGTAACGGGAATCACTTGAGCAAGGCAGTAAAATCCTGCCCCTAGGGCGGAAACCTTTCACCCGCCCGCCGTGGGACTTGTAGCAGACGGGACAGAAGATTCGGCTGATCGTGCAAAGATCCGTTGACATCAAGTGAGGCACCTGATGGAGGGGCGGTGCTCTGGAAGCCGGTGCTACCAAATAAACCTGTGACCTGGTGCTGTGAGGCTACTGCTCACTGTGCCCTCCCCACTCCAGTGCCGGCGAATCCACATCTCGACTTGGGCACACTCGAGCCCAGAGTACTCAATTTCCAAGCTTTAACAACTTGTGCACAAGTGAGACTGCAATGCGGTCTCAGCATTGCCGGGTGTCCTGCTGATTCATACAGAAAATGCAACAGCTTCAGTTAATCCATCAAATGAGAGAAATGAGCACCTTCTAATCTTTCATTCGCATACATATCCACCAATCATAGCACAGCCTTTTGCCTTTTCTTATCCAATAGGGAACCGTCTCCTGCTCATCTTTCATGAGCATAAAGTGTCCCCATTTCTTGCTCCTTGGTACTTTGTTATGGAAATGTCTTATTTTCCATCCGGTGGCCAAGGTTGGACATGATGTGGATATGCCGGCTTTGGGCTGGGGTAAACACCGTAAGAAGTCTGAATTTGATAGTGAGTTTACTATCAAATAAATCGGTTGGACTTGAACCTGGTGTTGTCAGACTTTTTACTGTGTTTGCCAAGGTTGGAAGCAGTGTTTATGGAACAAACACAACGTTTTTAAATTTAGCCTCTTATCCTGAATACACAGGCATCGTCTTCTCTGAAGGCCCCCTCTGCTGAGAAGCATTTTCCATTACTTGACAGAGCTTCCTTTCGATAATTATCAAACTTTAACTTTCACAATTGTTTGTAACCTAACTTTCACGCAATTTTACACACATACGTGCGCACACTCGTACACAGATACACGCACACACAGTTACGTTCACACGAGCACACACACAGACATATATATATATTCCTGGTTCAGCGCATATGGTAGAGATACAGGTAGCCATGGGCTACCAAAGGGTCATCTGGACTCGAAACGTCAGCTCTTTTCTCTCCTTACAGATGCTGCCAGACCCGCTGAGATTTTCCAGCATTTTCTCTCTTGGTTTCAGATTTCAGCATCTGCAGTACTTTTGCTTTTAACCAGTCATTGTTTGCTAATTTGATTGGCCTGGAGATATCTTTGTCATTGAGCAAAATTCACCGAGCCCCTGTGGATATTCCAAAGCAGAATGACAGACAAAGTGAACTTCGTTTCTTAAATTGTTACGTCTCAGCCTTTCTGTCTCCGTTTCCCTGAGATGGAACAAAGAGAAAGGCTGTTTCTAAAGTTGAAAACGAAATTTGGGACAACGGGTTCTGAAAGCAACAACACCAACTTGCATTTATATAGCTCCCGTATTGTATAACACATCCCAAGCTGCTTCATAGGGAATCAGATTTGACACTTAAGGAGCTGTTTGGAAACGTGATCAAAATCGTGGTCATCGTGAGATTCAAATATGGAAAGTGAGGCAGAAAGTTGAAACAGTTGTTAAGAAGGTTCATAGGATCCTGAGGTTTATAATTAGAGACATTGAGTAAAAAGCAAGAAAGTGATGCTGCATCTCTTTAAACCATTAGTCAGACCACATTTGGAGTATTGTTCGGAGTAAGGGGTGGCACAGTGGTTAACATTGCTGCCTCATAGTGCCAGGGACCTGGGTTCGATTCCCAGCTTGGGTCAACTGTCTGTGCGGGGTGTGCACATTCTCCCCGTGTCTGCGTGGGCTTCCTCTGGGTGCACTGGCTTCCTCCCACAGTCCAAAAGACTGGGTTAGGTTGATTGGCTGTGCTGAATTGCCCCTTACTGTCAGGGGGACTAGCTAGGGTAAAAACATGGGATTATGAGGATAGGGCTCGAATGGGATATATGATCAGTGTAGACTTGATGGGCCAAATGGCCTCCTCCGGCACTGTAGGAATTCTATGATTGTGTTCAGTTCTGGGCACCTTGTTTGAAGGATGGTAAAGCCCTTGAGGGAGACAGTGCAAAGGAGATTCATGAGAATGATACAATTACAGGCAGAAGGAAAGGGGAGAAATTGGAGCAGAGTAGATTAAGAGGTGAGCTGGAAACTAAATGATGGAATGAGACCTGAGTAATGTATTTACCTTTCTCGCTTTTCATCAGCTGCTGTCTGTGGCAATGATTTTTCAGACAAGGGCCGCAGAATGATTATGTAATTGGAGTCAGGGTGCAGGAGGAGGGGTGGGGAGTCAGACGCTGTGTAGAAATTTAATTACATGAGATATAATTACAATAACTTGTGATTGCATGTCAGGTTGAATGTTGGAAAATGTCATGAGGTACTTTGCAGCGAGGGGAAAGGAATTGGAAAGGTTCATGTTGTCGAGTCACGCAGAGAGAGTTTGGAGAGCGGAACACAATCTTAGCTCACGAGGCAGTCTTCAAGAGAGTTTTAATGCAAGAGGGAGAGGGGAGGGTGAGGAGAGGGGAGGGGGGAGGGGGAGGGTGAGGAGAGGGGAGGGGGGAGGGGGAGGGTGAGGAGAGGGGAGGGGGAGGGTGAGGAGAGTGGAGGGGGGAGGGGGAGGGTGAGGAGAGGAGAGGGGGAGGGGGAGGAGAGGGGAGGGGGGAGGGGGAGGGTGAGGAGAGGGGAGGGGGAGGGGGAGGAGAGGGGAGGGAGAGGGTGAGGAGAGGAGAGGGGAGGGGGGAGGGTGAGGAGAGGGGAGGGGGGAGGGTGAGGAGAGGGGAGGGGGAGGGTGAGGAGAGGGGAGGGGGGAGGGGGAGGGTGAGGGTGAGGAGAGGGGAGGGGGGAGGGGGAGGGGGAGGGTGAGGAGAGGGGAGGGGGAGGGTGAGGAGAGGGGAGGGGGAGGGTGAGGAGAGGGGAGGGGGGAGGGGGAGGGTGAGGAGAGGGGAGGGGGGAGGGGGAGGGTGAGGGGAGGGGAGGGGGCACGGTGGTGTGGCGGGGGAGAGGCTACCACCCCAGAGAGGAGAAAGAGGAGGAGAGGCAATGAGAGGGGCAATTTGAGAACTAACACCTCCTCAAGGGAAGTTAAGGAAGGGCAATAAGTGCTCACATTCTGTGAATGAATTTTTTGAAAGATTGGATGAGCTGATGTTATTCTGGTGAACCGGCACTGCACCGCACCCATTCCAAGACCAAAATATATTCCCCACATGTGAAGCCTAGAACTGATTGTAATTACACCAAGTGATCTCTAAGCAGAGCTTTGTGTATCTGTGATATAACTTCCACAGTCCATGTTACAGCCCTGTTGGGATATGGGCCAACATTCCACTAGCCTTTTAGCTTTCCAGATGCAGAATTTGCTTCATGTCTGCTCCCAACACTGCCTAGGAACCTTTCGAGAAAACTTGGAACTAATTGCTCTGCCCCTTTCTCCCAGCTTTACTCCACAGGATTTATTTCCAACCTCTGTCCTTGTCCTTTATCTCGGAATGTCTTCTGCAGCCTGTTTCTGATCCCTCTCTCTGTCCCTGCTGGGGACCTTCTTGTGATACCTTCTCACTGTCCCCTTCCCAGTTTTGGAGGGGCTTTTTTCTATCGAATGGTTCTCCTCTTCAGGTTACCTGTCCTCCTGTTTTGTGGTATTTCACTTTTCCTGTTCATTTCTCTTGTGCAGGTGTGCAGGGCTGGTTGCAAGGCCTGCACAGCTACAGAAATAAACTGCTCCTGCACACAGGGTGGTTTACTGATCAAAGGAGTGGCACAGTGGTTAGCGCTGCTGTTGCACAGCACCAGGGACCCGGCTCCAATTTCAGCCTTGGGTCACTGTCTGTGTGGAGTGTGCACATTCTCCACGTGTCTGCATGGGTTTCATCCGAGCATTACTCTGCATCTAACCCCGTGCTGTAGCTGTCCTGGGAGTGTTTGATGAGGGGACAGTGTAGACGGAGCTTTCCTCTGTATCAAACCCTGTGCTGTACCTGTCCTGGGAGTGTTTGATGGGGACATTGTAGAGGGAGCTTTACTCTGTATCTAACCCCGTGCTGTACCTGTCCTGGGAGTGTTTGATGGGGGACAGTGTAGAGGGATCTTTACTCTGTATCTAACCCCGTGCTGTACCTGTCCTGGGAGTGTTTGATGGGGGACAGTGTAGAGGGAGCTTTACTCTGTATCTAACCCCATGCTGTACCTGTCCTGGGAGTGTTTGATGGGGGACAGTGTAGAGGGATCTTTACTCTGTATCTAACCCCGTGCTGTACCTGTCCTGGGAGTGTTTGATGGGGGACAGTGTAGAGGGAGCTTTACTCTGTATCTAACCCCATGCTGTACCTGTCCTGGGAGTGTTTGATGGGGACATTGTAGAGGGAGCTTTACTCTGTATCTAACCCTGTGATGTCCCTGTCCTGGGAGTGTTTGATGGGGACAGTGGAAAGGGAGCTTTACTCTGTACCTAACCCCGTGCTGCACCTGTCCTGGGAGTGTTTGATGGGGACATTGTAGAGGGAGCTTAACTCTGTATCTAACCCTGTGCTGTACCTGTCCTGGGAGTGTTTGATGGGGGACAGTGTAGAGGGAGCTTTACTCTGTATCTAACCCCGTGCTGTACCTGTCCTGGGAGTGTTTGATGGGGTTCCTGGTATATGGTAAGGAAAGTATATGATTCTCCAGCACTGACAGCTCTCACTGTGGTGAGGATAAAAATAAATCTCTGAAAGCAACAGCTTCTTTTTATTAAATGTTCCATGCTCTCCTTCACAATTAACATTCCATTTCCAGCCTATTGAGAAAAAGCAGAATTTGCCCTCTGGCTGTGTTTGGTTTGGAGATTCTGAATCCTCTTTAGACGGGTGGTTGATATTAATATTCATGGAGAGATCCTGGGGGTTGTAAGGATGAGAAATCGGACTGATCACACTGAATAATTAGCTCCCATCTGTGCAATAATTCACTGGATGAATGTCAGGGTGAGGGGAAAAGGTTGAAGCCTCGCAGCTGGCATTGAAATCCAAACGGACGCTCATGTTTCTGCTTGAGAGTCAGGGTGTGACCAGGTTTCTCATCGTCATCTTAAACAAGAATCAGGAATGTGCGCTCGAGAAGGACAAGCTCCTTATTCCCTGTCCCCATCATCGCATGATCTGATGCCAACTCACAGTGAAATTTGGGATTAGGTCTGCATTCTCAGAGGGAGGGAACATAAGCTGGGGTCAACTTTGCCAAAATTCAGCCTGCACTCAAATCAGCTTCTTGCTGGACCAGTGGATTCACAGGGAAAGATAAAATCGCAAACTGTGTTTAAATCATTAACACACTGTCTGTACCTGTAAAGACTTGATTACCTGTAAAGACTCGCATTCCAACCATTATCTTCCAAATGCATCTCTGTCAATATATTCACAATATTGATAGGCACAGGTACACAGGTCACTGAAAGTGGCAACGCAGGTGGAGAAGGTAGTCAAGAAGGCATACGGCATGCTCGCCTTCATCTGCCGGGGCACTGAGTTTAAAAATCGGCAAGTCATGTTGCAGCTTTATAGAACCTTAGTTAGGCTGCACTTGGGATACAGCGTTCAATTCTGGTCACCACACTACCAGAAGGATGTAGAGGCTTTGGAGAGGGTAAAGAAAAGATTTACCAGGCTATTGCCTGGTATGGAGGGGCATTAACTATGAGGAGAGGTTGGAGAAACTTGGTTTGTTCTCGCTGGAATGATGGAGATTGAGGGGTGACCTGATAGAAGTCTGTATAGGGCATTGGTGAGGCCGCAGCTGGAGTACTGTGTGCAGTTTTGGGCGCCACACCTGCGCAAGGATATTTTGGCCCTGGAGGGAGTGCAGAGGAGGTTTACTAGGCTGATACCGGAGTTGAGGGGATTGAGCTATGAGGAGAGGCTGAATAAACTAGGCTTGTACTCGTTAGAGTTTAGAAGAATGAGGGGAGATCTCATTGAGACGTATAAGATGATGAATGGGATGGATAGGATAGAGGTGGAGAGACTCTTCCCGCTCAAAAAAGACAGTAGGACTAGGGGGCACAGCCTCAAGATAAAGGGGGGGCGGTTTAGAACAGAGTTGAGGAGGAACTTCTTCACTCAAAGGGTGGTGAATCTCTGGAATTCTCTGCCCGTTGAAGTGGTGGAGGCTGCCTCGCTAAATATTTTTAAGAAACGGGTTGATGGGTTTTTGATAAGAGAGGGGATTAAGGGTTATGGGGAGAGGGCGGGAAGGTGGAGCTGAGTCACGACAGATCAGCCATGATCTTATTGAATGGCGGGGCAGGCTCGAAGGGCCAGATGGCCTACTCCTGCTCCTATTTCTTATGTTCTTATTAAGATTATAAGGGGCATGGACAGAATGGATAGTCAGAAGCTTTTTCCCAGGGTGGTAGAGTCAATTACTAGGGGGCACAGGTTTAAGGTGCAAAGGGCAATGTTTAAAAGAGATGTATGAGGCATGTTTTTCACACAGAGGATGGTGGGTGCCTGGAACTCACTGCCAGGGGAGGTAGTGGAAGCAGATACAATAGTGGCTTTTAGGGGGAATCTTGACAAATACATGAATAGGATGGGAATATAGAGGGATATGGTCCCTGGAAAGATAGGGGGTTTTACTACAGTTGAGCAGCATGGTCGGTGTAGGTTTGGAGGGCTGAAGGGCCCTGTTCCTGTGCTGTAATTTTCCTTGTTCTTTGTTGTTTATATGCTGTATTTGTGAAACCTACCTCTCCACTCACCTGATGAAGGAGCAGCACTCTGAAAGCTCGTGATACCAGGTAAACCTGTTGGACTTTAACCTGATGTTGTGAAACTTCTTGTTGTGCCATCCCAGTCCAACGCCCTCATTTCCACCTCATGGTAAACTGTGAAGATAGTGAATTCCCCAGGACACTTTTCCCAGGAGACACCACATCCTACAAGCAACCGGCGGCTTTTCTAAGAGTGTTTGATCGCACCGGGATGACGCGTTGCTCGCAGCTGGTGGTGTTCGCACGCATCTCTGTCCTTGTCCTTCTCGGTGCTCGAGGTTGTGGATTTGGAAGGTGCCGTTGAGGGGGTTCGGTGAGTTGCTGCAGTGCATCTTGTGGATGGTACACACTAGCTGCCAGTGTGTGCGCGCGTGTGTGTGTGTCAGCGATGGAGGGAGTGAATGTTCAAGGCAGCGAGCAGATGGGATGTTCTGTCCAGGGTGGTGTTGAGCATCTCGAGTGTTTGTTACAATTGTTCCCGCGCAGACAAGTGTTTTTATCCCAATGACAGCTTCGCCTTGCAGACTGACCTCTCCATCTGGGTCCCTCTGCATCCAGAGTTTTATTACTATTACTGTTGAGTCATAAAATCAGCTAGATTAAACTGAAATAAAGCTCCATCCTGAGAGAGTAGGGACACAGACACAGCCTGAACTATTTATCATTGAGGGGTCTAAAGGGATTTGAGGAATTTAGATATTCACATTGGCAGCTTTATGATCTTGAGTTGGTTTCCTCAGAGCTCCAGTTGTATTATCCCATAAATCCGCTTTATTGTTGACCTTTCTAAGAGTGACTGAATCCATTAGAATAGGAAATACACAACCTCAGTATCTGAGACCCTCTCAACGTCTTTGCAAATTAACAGCCTCTGGGCATCACTGTTAAAATACACCTTGGTACATTTTTTTATATATATATATATATATATATATATATCAGGGGACAGTCACAAACCTCCAGGTGCCAATGGCAAATTATTTTCTGCAGTAGCTGAGGAGGTCATCAAGACTGACCCATGACCCACAGTATAAGCACTGGCTGTTGCGACTGAGGCAGATTTTAGTGGGAGTGTTTGGATTACATCTTGTCCGATGTCTGAATGGGAACAATCTAATCTCTAATTGGCAAGGCTGAGGTTTCAGATTCATTCAGATATGTATGTTCCATTATCCAGGCTGGCACTGCCAGTCCACAGTTAACATTATCCTGCTTTCCAGAGAGGATGTTCAATCTCAGCCATGTCTGCCCTCCCAGGTGAATGTAAGAATTCCCAGGAAATGGATCTGAAGAAAAGTTTTCCTCTGTCCTTGGCAAATATTCATCCCTCAGTGAGCATGATACAATAACAGATTATCTGATCGTCCATCGTACATCTGATTGTGGCAGCTTGCTGTGCGCACACTGATTGCCATGCCCGCTATATTACAACAGTGACCACACTTTAAAAGTACTTCATTGTCTGTAAAGCATTTTGGGATGTCTTCTGAGTGTGAAGGGTGGCACGGTGGCACAGTGATTAGCACTGCTGTCTCACAGCACCAGGGACCCGGGTTCAATTCCAGCCTTGGATCACTGTCTGTGTGAAGCTTGTACATTCTCCCCTTGTCTGTGTGGGTTTCCTCCGGGTGCTCCGGTTTCCTCCCACTGTCCAAAGATGTGCGGGTTAGGTGGATTGGCTTTGCTAAATTGCCCCATAGTGTTGGGGGATTAGCAGGGTAAATACGAGGGGTTATGGGGATAGGGCCTGGGTAGAATTGTGGTCAATGGGCTGGATGGCCTTCTTCTGCATTGTAGGAATTCTCTGTGAACATTAGTGAAGGCAAATTTTTCTTTGGTTCTTCGTTCTGGCCCATTTCCTGGGGTGTTGGGGCGCATGTGGTCTTCAGAGATATTTAGTCGTGATTGGCCATGGTGGGGGGTGGGGGGTAGTGCTGGGATAGGTGTGCGGGTGGCTTGGGGGGAGGAAGGGGTGGGGGTGAATCACTAACCAAGGTAAATGATTGTAAAGAATGAAACAGGTATCGAATTTGGCACAAACAGGGACAAGTGCTGTTGAAACATTAGAAAGGGTTTCACCACACTACCAGGCAAGAAATTCCAACAGATTCGTCATGATGCTGGTTTGAGAGCTAGTACGGATGATGATGGGCCGAACGGCCTCCTTCTGCACCAAAACAATTCTGTGATTTTTTTTGCATGGTCAGAGGTGCTTTTTATCGACCAGTGCATCAACCTGATGTTCAGCTTTGTGGTAAAGATGCCACGGTATGGCATAAAACAAAGCAGAGAATTCAGCATGTGTTCATCCGGGCAGTTTCGTGGCACAATGGTTAGCACAGCTGCCTCACAGTGCCAGGGACCCCGGGTTTGATTCTGGCCTCAGGTGACTGTCTGTGTGGAGTTTGCACGTTCGCCCTGTGTCTGCATGGATTTCCTCCGAGTGCTCCGGTTTCCTCACACCGTCTAAAGATGTGCAGGTCAGGTTGATTGGCCATGATAAATTGCCCCTTAGTGTCAGATGGATTAGCAGGGGGCAAATATGTGGAGTTACTGGGGATAGGACAGAAATTGGGTGGGATCATAAGTGCAGGCTCGATGGGCCAAATGGCCTCCTTCTGCACTGTAGATTCTATGATCCCAAAATTTCCCTTCCATCAAAGTGAAAAAGCACATGAAAGTACTGGTCAGTTATCTCATTGTTGTTACGGAGTAAAAATGACTGCTACTTCTGAACTTTGCCGTGTCACCAATTCTGATTTCCAATCTCAGAGTTATCTGCTCCATGAGGTTCCCTGATTTTAATACTTAGACCTTTCACAATCTTGTCATCAGCTGCCCCGACCCCGAACTCTCAAAGTAACTCCAAGACCCCTTTGCATGTCTCAAACTTGACCTCTCTGATCAGGTTTTGTTCACCTAGCCTACATTTTGTCCAATTTATTCTCCAGTGAAGCATCTGGGGACCTTATGCTGCATCTAAGGTGCTATAGAAAGCCCATCAATGCCTCTACTAAGGAAATTTGGCATGTCAGCTACAACTCTCACCAACTTTTCCAGATGCACCATAGAAAGCATTCTTTCTGGTTGTATCATACTTGGTCTGGGCTCCTGCTCTGCCCAAGACCGCAAGGAACTATAAAAGGTCAAGAATGCAGCCCAATCCATGACGCAAACCCGTCTCCCATCCATTGACTCGGTCTAAACTTCCCATTGCCTTGGCAAATTAAGGACCACATGGACCTTGGATATTCTCTCTTCCACCTTCTTCCATTGGGAAAAAGATACAAAAGTCTGAGGTCACGTACCGACCGACTCAAGAACAGCTTCTTCCCTGCTGCTGTCAGACTTTTAAATGGGTCAATCTCACATTAAGTTGATCTTCTCTACACCCTAGCTATGACAGTAACACTACATTTTGTGCTCTCTCCTTTCCTTTTCTATGAATGGTATGCTTTGTTTGTACAGCACATAAGAAACAATACATTCCACTGCATGTTAATATATGTAACAATAATAAATCAAATCAAATCAATACAAATGCAGGTTGTTGTACAAGAAATACATCCTCACTTTGGGGTAACTTTTGTAGTTACAGATGTTCTTGAGACAATAAACTGAGGAACAACACGTGTGAGAGTTATTCAATCTTTCAAATTCTGATAGATTCTTACCTGGCTGGGTATTGGGTGAATGGGAACCTGGGCAGAATACTACAGGTTAAACTTATCCAGGCAGTTCGGACGCTGATTGAATGTACCAAAGTCAGAATTAACTAGCTGCTGGAAACATGACTTCTGATAACCAGGGTTCAAGGAGGCCAACCAAGAGAGAGGAATAAGGGACAAATTAAAATCATCAATCAAGAGTGTCTGCAGTCTCCAGTGGAGATAACAGACATTTCTCATTTTTAATGACACTCCCATCTGGACAAACAGATTTTTTTAACCACACATTTGATCTTGGATTGTGGACACTGGCCAGAGTTTATCACCCACTTAAAGTTTGTTTGTTAGTTACAAGTAAGGCTTACGTTCACACTGCAATGAAGTTACTGTGAAAGTCCCCTGGTCGCCACACTCCAGCGCCTGTTCAGGTCAGTGCACCGAACCAGCACCTCTTTCAGACTGTGGGAGTAAACCAGAGCACCCAGAGGAAACCCACGCAGATACAGGAAGAATGTGCAAACTTTGCACAGGCAGTGACCCAAGCTGGGAATCAAACCCACGTCCCCAGCACGGTGAGGCAGCAGTGCTAACCATTGTGCTACCGTGCCATTCTGCTTCCTAGATGTCCCTCAGAAAAACTATTCCCTGGGGTGCAAGCTCAGCCTCAAAACATGGGGATCCAACATTAATATTGAAACCAGGCTGTACTGGAGTGAAACATTTCTTCACATAAAGGGTAATGGAAATCTGGAAGTCCCTCCGCGCTAAACTACAAACCAGTTGGGAGAATAATCAAAAATTCCAAAATTGGGAGTGAGAGTTTTTGTTAGGCCGGGAATAGCAAGGTTTATGGAACTACGACAGGCAGATGGAGGTAAGACATACATCGATCATGACTGAATGGATTGTTGGACCCACCTCAAAGGGTTGGACAGCCTCCTCCTGCCCTTTTTGGTACTTTTTGTTACTCACTCGTGGGACACGGGGGTCGCCGGTTGTTGCCCTTGAGAAGGGTGGTGGTGAGCTGCCTTCTTAAATCGCTGGAGTCCATGTTCTGTGGGTTGACCCACAATGCCGTTAGGGAGGGAATTCCAGGATTTTGACCCAGTGACTGCGAAGGAACGGCGATGTATTTCCGCATTGACGCAGAGGATGGTGCACCACTCAGAGGCAAGCTTAACAAATGTTTGATAAAGGAGAATTATCTAAAGAAACAAACAAAAAGACTGGGGAATGGGGTTAGAACATAAGAACATAAGAAATAGGAGCAGGAGTAGGCCATCTGGCCCTTCGAGCCTGCCCCGCCATTCAATAAGATCATGGCTGATTTGTCGTGACTCAGCTCCACCTTCCCGCCCTCTCCCCATAACCCTTAATCCCTTCTCTTATCAAAAACCCATCAACCCGTTTCTTAAAAATATTTAGCGAGGCAGCCTCCACCACTTCAACGGGCAGAGAATTCCAGAGATTCACCACCCTTTGAGTGAAGAAGTTCCTCCTCAACTCTGTTCTAAACCGCCCCCCCTTTACCTTGAGGCTGTGCCCCCTAGTCCTACTGTCTTTTTTGAGCGGGAAGAGTCTCTCCACCTCTATCCTATCCATCCCATTCATCATCTTATACGTCTCAATGAGATCTCCCCTCATTCTTCTAAACTCTAACGAGTACAAGCCTAGTTTATTCAGCCTCTCCTCATAGCTCAATCCCCTCAACTCCGGTATCAGCCTAGTAAACCTCCTCTGCACTCCCTCCAGGGCCAAAATATCCTTGCGCAGGTGCAGCGCCCAAAACTGCACACAGTACTCCAGCTGCGGCCTCACCAATGCCCTATACAGCTGCAGCAAGACCTCCCTACTTTTATATTCAATCCCCCTCGCGAGGATACTGAGCTGTAGTGCAAAAGCTAGCAGGGGTGCAGGGACATTGGGCTGATTGGCCTTCTTTCATGGTTTGAATGGTTCTGTGAGCAGCTCGTGACTGATGCAGCTGTGGCGGTTGAGACTGCAGGGCTTTCAGTTTCTAACTGATTTCAGACGCATTGTCAGTGAATTTGGTGTGGAGATGGAAGGGTGTTTGAACGTTCAATATTCTAATTGGGATCTAAGTCTTCAGGTAGCACAGGCTCAACCTCGAGCTAAGCCGAAAGAATTCTCACCACATGATTGAATGCTGACCCTGAACGCACAGCACAACCTAAAGGCATGAATTAATTCAGCATATAAAAAAAATTGAGGTTTTAATTCAATTCTTCCTTCCACTTTTGATCTTTGTTCTGAACAGGTAATTATGACGATGAATGAAGGGACAATGTATTAAGCTGCATCATAAATGGATGTGCCTCTAACACCTGCTCACTTGGGAACTGGGCTCAGTACCTGAGAATCGATTATCTTCAATGGAGAGAAGGCAGCATTTCATTCACATCACATCTCCCAAACATCAGAAGAGCTCCTTGCAGACAATCAGATACAAATTCACAGCAACTAGAAAATGAAGCACATCAAGAGTTCATTCAGCCGCTTTGTATTGTGTCTATGCCAGTGTCAACGCCAGTGCTACTGTTTGTGCCAATGCCCATGATTTTACCCATGCCAGTGTCTGTGACTATACCACATTCAGGGTGTATGGTTGCCAGACTGACCAGGAGATCAGCTTTTGATTTTGAGACATTGATTGTTGCTTCTTTAAATCCCAATGGGATAAACCCTATCCTGTTTATTCCAATTCATCAGAATATTACAAACCCCTTCCAAATTACTCCAATTCCTTGGAATTTAATTAGATGAATTCTTCTCATTTTCTGTTGTGGAGACTATCAACATAATGATCCCACCCAGTCACTCCCACTATGTGGAATTTGAACTTACTAAACCTCTTCCCATTCACTCCCACAGTACACAATCCCAAGGGAGCAAATTTCTTCCCATTCACTCCCATTGTACAGAAATCCCAGTGGACCCTAAAACCTTTTCCCATTCACTCCTATTGCACACAATCCTGATAGACCCATTCACTCTCACTGTACACAATTCCAATGGAACACACCCCTTCCCATTCACTTCCACTGTACACAAACCCAATGGATCCAGACCCCTTCCCATTCACTCTCATTGTATGCAATCCCAGTAGATCCAAACCCTTCCCATCCGCTCTCATTGTATGCAATCCCAGTAGATCCAAACCCTTCCCATCCGTTCTCATTGTATGCAATCCCAGTAGACCCAAACCCTTCCCATCCGCTCTCATTGTATGCAATCCCAGTAGACCCAAACCCTTCCCATCCGCTCTCATTGTATGCAATCCCAGTAGATCCAAACCCTTCCCATCCACTCTCATTGTATGCAATCCCAGTAGACCCAAACCCTTCCCATCCACTCTCATTGTATGCAATCCCAGTAGACCCAAACCCTTCCCATCCACTCTCATTGTATGCAATCCCAGTAGACCCAAACCCTTCCCATCCACTCTCATTGTACACAATCCCAATGGAACACACCCATTCCCATTCGCTCCCATTGTACATAATCCCATTGGATGCAAACCCCTTTCCCATTCACTCTCATAAACAGTCACAATGGATCAAACTCAAATTAAGATGTGGAGTGAAAAATATCACAATCTGGTAATAGTGGATTTGTAACTGTGGATCAAATCCCAGTGAGAGCTCGGAAAAAAGTCCAACACTATTTGGGACAAACTCTAGCCTGTTGGATTTAAAGGGCCATAATTTTTTGAATGAGGCGTCTCACAAACCATTTGCTAATTATTTGGGATGGAATACTAAGGAACAAGTGTGATTTGTCTCACAATAAATTCACAGCTAGCAGTGATAAGGCTAGTTGGGTTTTGTGTTATCACAGGATATGTTGAAAATCTAAATGCTCCCTCTGTAATAGTCTGAGGCACAAAGTGTCTGAGTGAGTGACCTGGGCTCACCTAATGTCAAAGCAATGAATTGATAATTTAAGAATACAAGAAAGAAACAAAAATGACGCGATGGGCTGAATGGCCTCCTATAGGACTCTACGATTTGTAGAGTCATAGAGGTTTACAGCATGGAAACAGGCCCTTCGGCCCAACTTGTCCACACCGCCCTATGTTCTGTAACCATTAACAAGTGTCAAGCAGCACAGCTGATCAATAAACTATTTTTACTTCAGAAGCAGAGTTGGAGACAGACTGGGCTCCAAGATGTTGTCAACAGGAAAGTGGCAGAGGACAGTGTGGAGTTCAGCTTTCACCAGAATCAACCTGACATTCTACACGTGTGGCAACACTTCAAGCTGACCTTGGCTGTGTGAGTGCAAGAGAGAGAGTGTGAGTGTGAGAGAGAGTGTGTGAGTGTGAGAGAGAGTGTGTGAGTGTGAGAGAGTGTGTGTGTGTGAGAGAGAGTGTGAGTGTGAGAGAGAGTGTGTGAGTGTGAGAGAGTGAGTGTGAGAGAGTGTGAATGTGAGAGAGTGAGTGTGAGTGTGAGAGAGAGTGTGTGAGTGTGAGTGTGAGAGAGTGTGTGTGTGTGTGTGAGAGAGTGTGTGTGAGTGTGAGAGAGTGTGAGTGTGAGAGAGAGTGTGAGTGTGAGAGATAGTGTGAGTGCGAGAGATAGTGTGAGTGTGAGTGTGTGAGTGTGAGAGAGTGAGTGTGAGAGAGTGTGTGTGTGTGAGAGAGAGTGTGAGTGTGAGAGTGTGAGAGTGTGAGTGTGAGAGAGTGCGTGTGAGAGAGTGCGTGTGAGAGAGTGCGTGTGAGAGAGTGTGTGTGAGAGAGTGCGTGTGAGAGAGTGCGTCTGAGAGAGTGCGTGTGAGAGAGTGCGTGTGAGAGAGTGCGTGTGAGAGAGTGCGTGTGAGAGAGTGCATGTGAGAGAGTGCGTGTGAGAGAGTGCATGTGAGAGAGAGAGAGTGCGTGTGAGAGAGTGCATGTGAGAGAGAGAGTGTGAGTGTGAGAGAGTGTGTGTGAGTGTGAGAGAGAGTGTGTGAGTGTGAGAGAGTGTGAGTGTGAAAGAGTGTGTGTGTGTGAGAGAGTGTGTGTGAGTGTGAGAGAGTGTGAGTGTGAGAGAGAGAGTGGGTGTGAGAGAGTGCGTGTGAGTGTGAGAGTGAGAGTGTGAGTGTGAGAGAGAGAGTGTGAGTGAGAGAGAGAGTGTGAGTGTGAGAGAGAGAGAGTGTGTGTGAGAGAGAAAGAGTGTGAGAGAGTGTGTGTGTGTGAGAGAGTGTGTGTGAGTGTGAGAGAGTGTGAGTGTGAGAGAGAGAGTGGGTGTGAGAGAGTGCGTGTGAGTGTGAGAGAGAGTGTGAGTGTGAGAGAGAGAGTGGGTGTGAGAGAGTGCGTGTGAGTGTGAGTGTGAGAGAGAGAGTGTGAGTGAGAGAGAGAGTGTGTGTGAGAGAGAAAGAGTGTGAGTGTGAGAGAGAGCTTTGTGTATGTCTGTGTTAAAGTTAAAGTTAATTCATTAGTCACAAGTAGGCTTACATTAACCAAAAGAGAAAATGCTGGAAACTCTCAGCGGGTCTGGCTGCATCTGTAAGGAGAGAAAAGAGCTGACATTTCCAGTCCAGGTGACCCTTTGTCAAAGCGAAAAGGCAGTAAAAGTGGGAGATATTTATACTGCAGGAGAAAGGAATAAAAGATAAGTCATGGCCACAGAAACCAGGGGAAAGGCTGCTAATGGCAGCCCACAGAGAGAATAAAAGGTGTGAATGTCCAAACGGCAGAGAAGCTGTAATCAGAGGGTAAACTGTAGCAGATAAAGATGTGGGGAGTGGGGGGGGATTGGGGAGGGAAATGAGGGAGGAAGAGGGGGAATGGGGGAGGAAGAGGTAAAGTTTAGATGAAGGGAGAAAGGGGAAGCAAAGGGGGAGAAAAAGTAAGGAAAAGGGGGACAAAGTAGGAGGAAAGAATGGGGGCGGGGAATGAAAAATTGAAGAATGACAATAAAGAAACGAAAGGTAGAGAAGAGTAAAAAATTAAATCCAGGTGTTTCAAGTCCAGACATCTGAACTCAGAACATCAGCTCTTTTCTCTCCTTCCCAAATCTGGACTTGAAACTGCAAACCCTGTTTTACCATTTAGATTCTAAGTGTTGGGCGGACTTGAAACTGGGAGTGTTTCAGATCCGACTTTTAGACCCGTTCTCACACTCCCCGTACACACTCTGTCTGAAAAAATATCAGCGACTCTGAATCGCGCTGCACGAGCCTGTGGGTGGGGTTTAACAGGCCCAAAACCCTGCACAGGCTCTGATTGGCTCCTCCAACTGCGCACGCACAGAAAACTAAATGATGAAATGTTGCTCCCCTGCCTCATCGCTCCTGGGCCGGGTAATACCTCCCCCTGGGCCCCACAGACATTGCCCCACACCCACAACATTACCCCACACCCACAACATTACTGACCCAATTATCACCCCCACCACCACTCAGACTGATTGCAGCTCTCTCCTTTACCCTTCCCCCTCACTGATCTCAGACAGAGTGACAGCGGACCACCCCCCCCTTCCCCCCTCACTGATCACAGACAGAGTGACAGCGGACCCCCCCCCTTCCCCCTCACTGATCACAGACAGAGTGACAGCGGACCCCCCCCCTTCCCCCTCACTGATCTCAGACAGAGTGACAGCGGACCCCCCCCCCTTCCCCCCTCACTGATCTCAGACAGAGTGACAGCGGACCACCCCCCCCTTCCCCCCTCACTGATCACAGACAGAGTGACAGCTGACCTCCCCTTCCCCCCTCACTGATCACAGACAGAGTGACAGTGGACCCCCCGTTCCCCCCTCACTGATCTCAGACAGAGTGACAGCGGGACCCCCCCCTTCCCCTCATTGATCACAGACAGAGTGACAGCGGACCCCCCCCTTCCCCCCTCACTGATCATAGACAGAGTGACAGCGGGACCCCCCCCTTCCCCTTCACTGATCTCAGACAGAGTGACAGCGGACCCCCCCCCCCCCCCCCTTCCCCCTCACTGATCTCAGGCAGAGTGAGATAGAACATAGAACATTGAACATCACAGCGCAGAACAGGCCCTTCGGCCCACGATGTTGCGCCGACCAGTTACAAAACAATGACCCACTAACCTAAACCAATCCCTTTTCGTCCATAAACCTATCCACAGATCTCTTAAACACCCCCAAACTAGGCGCATTTACAACTGCAGCAGGCGGGGCATTCCAATCCCTCACCACCCTCTGGGTAAAGAACCTACCCCTGACATCCGTCCTATAACTACCCCCCATTAATTTAAAGCCATGCCCCCTCGTGCTAGATTTCTCCATCAGAGGAAAAAGGCTATCACTATCCACCCTATCTAAACCTCTAATCATCTTATATGTTTCAATAAGATCCCCTCTTAGCCGCCTTCTTTCCAGCAAAAACAACCCCAAATCCCTCAGGCTCTCCTCATAGGACCCCCCCTCCATACCAGGCAACATCCTGGTAAACCTCCTCTGCACCCTCTCCAAAGCCTCCACATCCTTCCTGTAATGTGGGGACCAGAACTGCACACAGTACTCCAAGTGCGGCCGCACCAGAGTTGTGTACAGTTGCAACATAACGCTGTGACTCCTAAATTCAATCCCCCTACCAATAAACACCAAGACACCGTATGCCTTCTTAACAACCTTATCTACTTGATTCCCAACTTTCAGGGATCTATGTACACATACACCTAGATCCCTCTGCTCCTCCACACTATTCAAAGTCCTCCCGTTAGCCCTATACTCGACACATCTGTTATTCCTACCAAAGTGAATTACCTCACATTTCTCCACATTAAACTCCATCCGCCACCTCTCAGCCCAACTCTGCAACCTGTCTAAGTCTTCCTGCAAACTATGACACCCTTCCTCACTATCTACCACACCTCCTTTGGTGTCATCAGCAAATTTACTAATCCACCCAACTATACCCTCATCCAGATCATTAATAAAAATTACAAACAGCAGTGGCTCCAAAACAGATCCCTGAGGCACACCACTCGTAACCGAACTCCATGATGAATATTTACCATCAACCACCACCCTCTGTCTCCTATCCGCTAGCCAATTCCTGATCCAATTCCCTAGATCACCCCCAATCCCATACATCTGCATTTTCTGCAGAAGCCTACCATGGTGAACCTTATCAAACGCCTTACTAAAATCCACATACACCACGTCCACTGCCTTACCCCTATCCACCTCTTTGGTCACTTTCTCAAAGAACTCGATAAGGTTAGTAAGGCACGACCTACCCGCTACAAAACCATGCTGACTGTCTCTAATCAACTCATTACTCTCCAAATAACTATAAATCCTGTCTCTAATAATCCTTTCCAAAACCTTACCCACCACAGAAGTAAGACTCACCGGTCTATAATTCCCAGGGAAGTCTCTTCTCCCCTTCTTAAACAATGGGACAACATTTGCTGTCCTCCAATCTTCCGGTACTATACCAGAGACCAACGACGACCTGAAGATCAGAGCCAGAGGCTTCGCAATCACCTCTCTTGCCTCCCAAAGAATCCTAGGGTAAATCCCATCCGGACCAGGGGACTTATCTATTTTCAAACCCTCTAAAATATCCAGCACATCCCCCGTATCAACTGCAATACTATCTATTTTACACCCCTGCACCCCAGTGTCCTTCTCAGCTACATTCATGTCCCCTTGCGTGAACACCGAAGAGAAATATTGGTTCAACGCCTCTCCAATCTCCTCCGGTTCCACACACAACTTCCCTCTACTGTCTGTAACTGGCCCTAATCTTGCTCTAACTAACCTTCTGTTCTTGACATACCTGTAGAACGCCTTAGGGTTCTCCTTAATCCTATCAACCAAAGTCATCTCATGTCCTCTTTTAGCCCTTCTTAACTCCCTCTTCAACTCCCTCCTAGCCAATCTAAAACTTTCTAATGCACTACCTGAGCCCTCAAGCCTCATCCGAACATAAGCCTCCTTTTTCTTCCTAACCAACGAATCAACTTTTTTAGTGCACCACGGTTCCCTGGGCCTACCAAATCCTCCTTGCCTGACAGGGATATACCTATCACATACCTTTCATTTTAATATTCACCCAGTTCCCTTGTGAATTCCGATTGAATTTGCTTCTACCGCCCTCCCAGGCAGCGCCTTCCAGACCCAACAGCCTAATGCGTAAGAAGATCTGAACATCCCACTTCTGGTTCTTTTGGCAAGGATCCACTCGATACTGATTTCCTGTGCAATAGCTTGAGGCAGGAGCTGCTTGGTGCAAATAACTTAACCTTTACCAGGAGCACACATTGCAATGCTTACAAGCTTCCTGCAATCTTACAATCCAACGCACAGCTCGAGCGCCGCCACCCGCAGTTGATTACTGGCCAGAGGGAGGGATAACCAATCCCACTGCTACACACTGGAAGCAGATTCTCTTCACTAACTCCATCAAACCCCTCGATTACTGCGAATGTTCCATTAAAACATCTTCAGCAGGACAATTACAGTTGCTCCAGTCTCTCCACAGAACTGAAGTTCCTCATTCCAGGTACCGTTCTAGTAAATCCAACCACATCCTCCCGAAAAATCGGAAGGTGTTAGGGCAGACTGAGACAGAGCATCGTGGATGTTTATAAATAGAGGTGCAATGTACAAAACCAAGTTTGAAGTTTACTTATTAGTATCACAAGTAGTCTTACATTAACACTACAATGAAGTTACTGTTAACCCTAACCCTTACCCGAGTCATCACACTCTGGCGCCTGTTCAGTACACTGAGTTCTGTACATTAGTTAAGAAAGCCCCACCAACACCTCTACTTTCTCAGAAGACTAAGGAAATTTGGTATGTCAGCTACGACTCTCACCAACTTTTACAGATGCGCCATAGAAAGCATCCTTTCTGGTTGTATCACAACTTGGTCTGGACTCTTGCTCTGCCCAAGACCGCAAGGAAGAACCAAAAGTCGTGAATGTTGCCCAATCCATCATGCAAACCAGCCTCCCACCCATTGACTCTGTTTACATTTCCCGCTGCCTCAGCAAAGCAGCCAGCGTAATTAAGGACCCCACGCACCCCGGACATTCTCTCTTCCACTTTCTTCCATCGGGAAAAAGATTCAAAATGTCTGAGGTCACGTACCGACCGACTCAAGAACAGCTTCTTCCCTGCTGCCGTCAGACTTTTGAATGGACCCACCTCGCATTAAGTTGATCTTTCTCTACATTCCACCTATGACTGTAACACCACATCCTGCACTCTCTACCTTTCTTTCTCTATGAACGGTATGCTTTGTCTGTATAACGTGCAAGAAACAATACTTTTCACTGTATGCTAATACATGTGACAATAATAAATCAAATCGAAATCAAATCAAATCCCAGGACTCTTGTGAAGGTTTGGAATTCTCTATCCCAGAGAGTTGAGGTATTCAGACATTGGGTGAAGCTTTCTCACCCCGCCAGCCACGGGAACCGTAGTGGTTGGGATACGGATTGTGCAAAGGTCCGCTGACCTCAGGCAGGAATTTGTGGGGTGAGTGGGCCGGGAAATCCTGCCCATTGAGTGTATTCGAGACTGAGTTGATAGACTTTCCATTCTGAGGGAAGGAAGGGGATAGTAGAAAATCATCCTTGATGGTATTGAATGGGAGAGCAGGTCTGAGGGGCCGAATGGCCCACTCCTCCTTCTGTTTCTGATGTTGTTATGTCCGCGGGACCCTGCCGTGTTGTCTCACCAACAGCTCCAGCTCTCTACCCTCCAATCTTTGGCAAAGCCCGAGAATCGAGACAACCTCCAGAGATCAGTCAGGACAATCCTTTGAGTGAGTGATCAGAAGAGAAACACAGACTGGTTTTCAGTTCTGACCTTCACGCAGCAGCTCTGAGACCCAGTACAACAATGGCTGACCTTTCGTCTGACCTTTATTCGAAGATCACATCATGTTGCTGACTTCAAACAAGTTCATCCCTCAAGCAATAAACACCACTGCTTCCCAACTTGGTGCCCACAAGAGCAAAATACCGCGGAGGCTGGAACGAGGAAATATAAATGGAAAATCCTGGAAAAGCTCAGCAGGTCTGGCAGTGTCTGTGGAACAGAGTTAACATTTTGATTTCAACATGACTCTGTGTTCATGTTAACTTGTTTCTCTCCCCACAGATGCTGCCTGACCTGCTGAGATTTTCAAACACTTTCTTTGATTTCTGGGTTCCGTAATATTGCTTTCATTTCAAAGTTAACACAGAATATTTACCAACCGGAGAATGTCAGCTGGGAATTAGATGGATTCTACGCGACGTAGGGCAGAGGAAATTCATCCATATCAATGTCCATGTTTCAGACCAATCCTGCTCCCACACTCTCCCCGCTCCCTGTGACAGTGAGTTCCACACTCTCACCACTCCCTGTGACAGTGAGTTCCACACTCTCACCGCTCCCTGTGACAGTGAGTTCCACACTCTCACCGCTCCCTGTGACAGTGAGTTCCACACTCTCCCCGCTCCCTGTGACAGTGAGTTCCACACTCTCACCGCTCCCTGTGACAGTGAGTTCCACACTCTCACCACTCCCTGTGACAGTGAGTTCCACACTCTCACCACTCCCTGTGACAGTGAGTTCCACACTCTCACCGCTCCCTGTGACAGTGAGTTCCACACTCTCCCCGCTCCCTGTGACAGTGAGTTCCACACTCTCACCGCTCCCTGTGACAGTGAGTTCCACACTCTCACCGCTCCCTGTGACAGTGAGTTCCACACTCTCCCCACTCCCTGTGACAGTGAGTTCCACACTCTCACCGCTCCCTGTGACAGTGAGTTCCACACTCTCACCGCTCCCTGTGACAGTGAGTTCCACACTCTCACCGCTCCCTGTGACAGTGAGTTCCACACTCTCCCCGCTCCCTGTGACAGTGAGTTCCACACTCTCACCGCTCCCTGTGACAGTGAGTTCCACACTCTCACCGCTCCCTGTGACAGTGAGTTCCACACTCTCACCACTCCCTGTGACAGTGAGTTCCACACTCTCACCACTCCCTGTGACAGTGAGTTCCACACTCTCCCCGCTCCCTGTGACAGTGAGTTCCACACTCTCCCCGCTCCCTGTGACAGTGAGTTCCACACTCTCACCGCTCCCTGTGACAGTGAGTTCCACACTCTCACCACTCCCTGTGACAGTGAGTTCCACACTCTCACCACTCCCTGTGACAGTGAGTTCCACACTCTCCCCGCTCCCTGTGACAGTGAGTTCCACACTCTCACCACTCCCTGTGACAGTGAGTTCCACACTCTCCCCGCTCCCTGTGACAGTGAGTTCCACACTCTCACCGCTCCCTGTGACAGTGAGTTCCACACTCTCCCCACTCCCTGTGACAGTGAGTTCCACACTCTCACCGCTCCCTGTGACAGTGAGTTCCACACTCTCACCGCTCCCTGTGACAGTGAGTTCCACACTCTCCCCGCTCCCTGTGACAGTGAGTTCCACACTCTCCCCGCTCCCTGTGACAGTGAGTTCCACACTCTCACTGCTCCCTATGACAGTGAGTTCCACACTCTCACTGCTCCCTGTGACAGTGAGTTCCACACTCTCACCACTCCCTGTGACAGTGAGTTCCACACTCTCACCACTCCCTGTGACAGTGAGTTCCACACTCTCACCACTCCCTGTGACAGTGAGTTCCACACTCTCCCCGCTCCCTGTGACAGTGAGTTCCACACTCTCCCCGCTCCCTGTGACAGTGAGTTCCACACTCTCACCACTCCCTGTGACAGTGAGTTCCACACTCTCCCCGCTCCCGGTGACAGTGAGTTCCACACTCTCCCCACTCCCTGTGACAGTGAGTTCCACACTCTCCCCACTCCCTGTGACAGTGAGTTCCACACTCTCACTGCTCCCTGTGACAGTGAGTTCCACACTCTCCCCGCTCCCTGTGACAGTGAGTTCCACACTCTCACCACTCCCTGTGACAGTGAGTTCCACACTCTCACCACTCCCTGTGACAGTGAGTTCCACACTCTCACCACACCCTGTGACAGTGAGTTCCACACTCTCACCACTCCCTGTGACAGTGAGTTCCACACTCTCACCACACCCTGTGATAGTGAGTTCCACACTCTCCCCACTCCCTGTGACAGTGAGTTCCACACTCTCCCCACTCACTGTGACAGTGAGTTCCACACTCTCACCGCTCCCTGTGACAGTGAGTTCCACACTCTCACCGCTCCCTGTGACAGTGAGTTCCACACTCTCACCACTCCCTGTGACAGTGAGTTCCACACTCTCCCCGCTCCCTGTGACAGTGAGTTCCACACTCTCCCCACTCCCTGTGACAGTGAGTTCCACACTCTCCCCACTCCCTGTGACAGTGAGTTCCACACTCTCACCACTCCCTGTGACAGTGAGTTCCACACTCTCACCACTCCCTGTGACAGTGAGTTCCACACTCTCACCACTCCCTGTGACAGTGAGTTCCACTCTCTCCCCACTCCCTGTGACAGTGAGTTCCACACTCTCCCCGCTCCCTGTGACAGTGAGTTCCACACTCTCACCACTCCCTGTGACAGTGAGTTCCACACTCTCATCGCTCCCTGTGACAGTGAGTTCCACACTCTCCCCGCTCCCTGTGACAGTGAGTTCCACACTCTCCCCACTCCCTGTGACAGTGAGTTCCACACTCTCACCACTCCCTGTGACAGTGAGTTCCACTCTCTCCCCACTCCCTGTGACAGTGAGTTCCACACTCTCCCCGCTCCCTGTGACAGTGAGTTACACACTCTCCCCACTCCCTGTGACAGTGAGTTCCACACTCTCCCCACTCCCTGTGACAGTGAGTTCCACACTCTCACCGCTCCCTGTGACAGTGAGTTCCACACTCTCACCACTCCCTGTGACAGTGAGTTCCACACTCTCACCACTCCCTGTGACAGTGAGTTCCACTCTCTCCCCACTCCCTGTGACAGTGAGTTCCACACTCTCCCCACTCCCTGTGACAGTGAGTTCCACACTCTCACCACTCCCTGTGACAGTGAGTTCCACACTCTCACCGCTCCCTGTGACAGTGAGTTCCACACTCTCCCCGCTCCCTGTGACAGTGAGTTCCACACTCTCCCCGCTCCCTGTGACAGTGAGTTCCACACTCTCACCACTCCCTGTGACAGTGAGTTCCACACTCTCACCACTCTCTGTGACAGTGAGTTCCACACTCTCACCGCTCCCTGTGACAGTGAGTTCCACACTCTCACCACTCCCTGTGACAGTGAGTTCCACTCTCTCCCCACTCCCTGTGACAGTGAGTTCCACACTCTCCCCGCTCCCTGTGACAGTGAGTTCCGCACTCTCCCCACTCCCTGTGACAGTGAGTTCCACACTCTCACCGCTCCCTGTGACAGTGAGTTCCACACTCTCACCGCTCCCTGTGACAGTGAGTTCCACACTCTCCCCGCTCCCTGTGACAGTGAGTTCCACACTCTCACCGCTCCCTGTGACAGTGAGTTCCACACTCTCCCCACTCCCTGTGACAGTGAGTTCCACACTCTCACCACTCCCTGTGACAGTGAGTTCCACACTCTCACCGCTCCCTGTGACAGTGAGTTCCACACTCTCCCCACACCCTGTGACAGTGAGTTCCACACTCTCCCCACTCCCTGTGACAGTGAGTTCCACTCTCTCCCCACTCCCTGTGACAGTGAGTTCCACACTCTCACCACTCCCTGTGATAGTGAGTTCCACACTCTCACCGCTCCCTGTGACAGTGAGTTCCACACTCTCACCGCTCCCTGTGACAGTGAGTTCCACACTCTCACCACTCCCTGTGACAGTGAGTTCCACACTCTCACCGCTCCCTGTGACAGTGAGTTCCACACTCTCACCGCTCCCTGTGACAGTGAGTTCCACACTCTCACCGCTCCCTGTGACAGTGAGTTCCACACTCTCCCCGCTCCCTGTGACAGTGAGTTCCACACTCTCACCGCTCCCTGTGACAGTGAGTTCCACACTCTCACCGCTCCCTGTGACAGTGAGTTCCACACTCTCCCCGCTCCCTGTGACAGTGAGTTCCACACTCTCACCGCTCCCTGTGACAGTGAGTTCCACACTCTCCCCGCTCCCTGTGACAGTGAGTTCCACACTCTCACCGCTCCCTGTGACAGTGAGTTCCACACTCTCACCACTCCCTGTGACAGTGAGTTCCACACTCTCACCACTCCCTGTGACAGTGAGTTCCACACTCTCACCACTCCCTGTGACAGTGAGTTCCACACTCTCACCGCTCCCTGTGACAGTGAGTTCCACACTCTCACCACTCCCTGTGACAGTGAGTTCCACACTCTCACCGCTCCCTGTGACAGTGAGTTCCACACTCTCACCGCTCCCTGTGACAGTGAGTTCCACACTCTCACCGCTCCCTGTGACAGTGAGTTCCACACTCTCACCACTCCCTGTGACAGTGAGTTCCACACTCTCACCGCTCCCTGTGACAGTGAGTTCCACACTCTCCCCACTCCCTGTGACAGTGAGTTCCACACTCTCACCGCTCCCTGTGACAGTGAGTCCCACACTCTCACCACACCCTGTGACAGTGAGTTCCACACTCTCACCGCTCCCTGTGACAGTGAGTTCCACACTCTCACCGCTCCCTGTGACAGTGAGTTCCACACTCTCACCGCTCCCTGTGACAGTGAGTTCCACACTCTCCCCGCTCCCTGTGACAGTGAGTTCCACACTCTCACCGCTCCCTGTGACAGTGAGTTCCACACTCTCACCGTTCCCTGTGACAGTGAGTTCCACACTCTCACCGCTCCATGTGACAGTGAGTTCCACACTCTCACCACTCCATGTGACAGTGAGTTCCACACTCTCACCACTCCCTGTGACAGTGAGTTCCACACTCTCACCGCTCCCTGTGACAGTGAGTTCCACACTCTCACCACTCCCTGTGACAGTGAGTTCCACACTCTCACCGCTCCCTGTGACAGTGAGTTCCACACTCTCCCCGCTCCCTGTGACAGTGAGTTCCACACTCTCACCGCTCCCTGTGACAGTGAGTTCCACACTCTCACCACTCCCTGTGACAGTGAGTTCCACACTCTCCCCGCTCCCTGTGACAGTGAGTTCCACACTCTCACCGCTCCCTGTGACAGTGAGTTCCACACTCTCACCGCTCCCTGTGACAGTGAGTTCCACACTCTCCCCGCTCCCTGTGACAGTGAGTTCCACACTCTCCCCGCTCCCTGTGACAGTGAGTTCCACACTCTCCCCGCTCCCTGTGACAGTGAGTTCCACACTCTCCCCGCTCCCTGTGACAGTGAGTTCCACACTCTCCCCGCTCCCTGTGACAGTGAGTTCCACACTCTCACCGCTCCCTGTGACAGTGAGTTCCACACTCTCCCCACTCCCTGTGACAGTGAGTTCCACACTCTCACCGCTCCCTGTGACAGTGAGTTCCACACTCTCCCCGCTCCCTGTGATAGTGAGTTCCACACTCTCACCGCTCCCTGTGACAGTGAGTTCCACACTCTCACCGCTCCCTGTGACAGTGAGTTCCACACTCTCCCCGCTCCCTGTGATAGTGAGTTCCACACTCTCACCGCTCCCTGTGACAGTGAGTTCCACACTCTCACCGCTCCCTGTGACAGTGAGTTCCACACTCTCCCCACTCCCTGTGACAGTGAGTTCCACACTCTCCCCACTCCCTGTGACAGTGAGTTAAACACCCTCATCGCTCCCTGTGACAGTGAGTCCCACACTCTCACCGCTCCCTGTGACAGTGAGTTCCACACTCTCCCCGCTCCCTGTGACAGTGAGTTCCACACTCTCCCCACTCCCTGTGATAGTGAGTTCCACACTCTCACCGCTCCCTGTGACAGTGAGTTCCACACTCTCACCATTCCCTGTGACAGTGAGTTCCACACTCTCACCGCTCCCTGTGACAGTGAGTTCCACACTCTCACCGCTCCCTGTGACAGTGAGTTCCACACTCTCACCGCTCCCTGTGACAGTGAGTCCCACACTCTCACCGCTCCCTGTGACAGTGAGTTCCACACTCTCCCCGCTCCCTGTGACAGTGAGTTCCACACTCTCACCGCTCCCTGTGACAGTGAGTTCCACACTCTCACCACTCCCTGTGACAGTGAGTTCCACACTCTCACCGCTCCCTGTGACAGTGAGTTCCACACTCTCCCCACTCCCTGTGACAGTGAGTTCCACACTCTCACCGCTCCCTGTGACAGTGAGTTCCACACTCTCACCACTCCCTGTGACAGTGAGTTCCACACTCTCACCACTCCCTGTGACAGTGAGTTCCACTCTCTCACCACTCCCTGTGACAGTGAGTTCCACACTCTCACCGCTCCCTGTGACAGTGAGTTCCACACTCTCACCGCTCCCTGTGACAGTGAGTTCCACACTCTCCCCGCTCCCTGTGTCAGTGAGTTCCACACTCTCACCGCTCCCTGTGACAGTGAGTTCCACACTCTCACCAGTCCCTGTGACAGTGAGTCCCACACTCTCCCCACTCCCTGTGACAGTGAGTTCCACACTCTCACCACTCCCTGTGACAGTGAGTTCCACACTCTCACCGCTCCCTGTGACAGTGAGTTCCACACTCTCACCGCTCCCTGTGACAGTGAGTTCCACACTCTCACCGCTCCCTGTGACAGTGAGTTCCACACTCTCCCCGCTCCCTGTGACAGTGAGTTCCACACTCTCACCGCTCCCTATGACAGTGAGTTCCACACTCTCACCACTCCCTGTGACAGTGAGTTCCACACTCTCACCACTCCCTGTGACAGTGAGTTCCACACTCTCACCACTCCCTGTGACAGTGAGTTCCACACTCTCACCACTCCCTTTGACAGTGAGTTCCACACTCTCACCACTCCCTGTGACAGTGAGTTCCACACTCTCACCACTCCCTGTGACAGTGAGTTCCACACTCTCACCGCTCCCTGTGACAGTGAGTTCCACACTCTCCCCGCTCCCTGTGACAGTGAGTTCCACACTCTCACCGCTCCCTGTGACAGTGAGTTCCACACTCTCACCGCTCCCTGTGACAGTGAGTTCCACACTCTCCCCGCTCCCTGTGACAGTGAGTTCCACACTCTCACCGCTCCCTGTGACAGTGAGTTCCACACTCTCCCCGCTCCCTGTGACAGTGAGTTCCACACTCTCACCGCTCCCTGTGACAGTGAGTTCCACACTCTCCCCGCTCCCTGTGACAGTGAGTTCCACACTCTCCCCACTCCCTGTGACAGTGAGTTCCACACTCTCACCACTCCCTGTGACAGTGAGTTCCACACTCTCACCACTCCCTGTGACAGTGAGTTCCACACTCTCACCGCTCCCTGTGACAGTGAGTTCCACACTCTCCCCACTCCCTGTGACAGTGAGTTAAACACCCTCATCGCTCCCTGTTACAGTGAGTTCCACACTCTCCCCGCTCCCTGTGACAGTGAGTTCCACACTCTCACCGCTCCCTGTTACAGTGAGTTCCACACTCTCACCACTCCCTGTGACAGTGAGTTCCACACTCTCACCACTCCCTGTGACAGTGAGTTCCACACTCTCACCGCTCCCTGTGACAGTGAGTTCCACACTCTCCCCACTCCCTGTGACAGTGAGTTAAACACCCTCATCGCTCCCTGTTACAGTGAGTTCCACACTCTCCCCGCTCCCTGTGACAGTGAGTTCCACACTCTCACCACTCCCTGTGACAGTGAGTTCCACACTCTCACCGCTCCCTGTGACAGTGAGTTCCACACTCTCCCCACTCCCTGTGATAGTGAGTTCCACACTCTCACCGCTCCCTGTGACAGTGAGTTCCACACTCTCAACGCTCCCTGTGACAGTGAGTTCCACACTCTCCCCGCTCCCTGTGACAGTGAGTTCCACACTCTCACCGCTCCCTGTGACAGTGAGTTCCACACTCTCACCATTCCCTGTGACAGTGAGTTCCACACTCTCACCGCTCCCTGTGACAGTGAGTTCCACACTCTCACCGCTCCCTGTGACAGTGAGTTCCACACTCTCACCACTCCCTGTGACAGTGAGTTCCACACTCTCCCCGCTCCCTGTGACAGTGAGTTCCACACTCTCCCCGCTCCCTGTGACAGTGAGTTCCACACTCTCACCACTCCCTGTGACAGTGAGTTCCACACTCTCCCCACTCCCTGTGACAGTGAGTTCCACACTCTCACCGCTCCCTGTGACAGTGAGTTCCACACTCTCACCGCTCCCTGTGACAGTGAGTTCCACACTCTCACCGCTCCCTGTGACAGTGAGTTCCACACTCTCCCCGCTCCCTGTGACAGTGAGTTCCACACTCTCACCACTCCCTGTGACAGTGAGTTCCACACTCTCACCACTCCCTGTGACAGTGAGTTCCACACTCTCCCCGCTCCCTGTGACAGTGAGTTCCACACTCTCCCCACTCCCTGTGACAGTGAGTTCCACACTCTCACCGCTCCCTGTGACAGTGAGTTCCACACTCTCACCCACTCCCTGTGATAGTGAGTTCCACACTCTCACCGCTCCCTGTGACAGTGAGTTCCACACTCTCACCGCTCCCTGTGACAGTGAGTTCCACACTCTCACCACTCCCTGTGATAGTGAGTTCCACACTCTCACCACTCCCTGTGACAGTGTGTCCCACACTCTCCCCGCTCCCTGTGACAGTGAGTTCCACACTCTCACCACTCCCTGTGACAGTGAGTTCCACACTCTCCCCACTCCCTGTGACAGTGAGTTCCACACTCTCCCCACTCCCTGTGACAGTGAGTTCCACACTCTCCCCACTCCCTGTGACAGTGAGTTCCACACTCTCCCCACTCCCTGTGACAGTGAGTTAAACACCCTCATCGCTCCCTGTGACAGTGAGTTCCACACTCTCACCGCTCCCTGTGACAGTGAGTTCCACACTCTCACCACTCCCTGTGACAGTGTGTCCCACACTCTCCCCGCTCCCTGTGACAGTGAGTTCCACACTCTCACCACTCCCTGTGACAGTGAGTTCCACACTCTCCCCACTCCCTGTGACAGTGAGTTCCACACTCTCCCCACTCCCTGTGACAGTGAGTTAAACACCCTCATCGCTCCCTGTGATAGTGAGTTCCACACTCTCACCGCTCCCTGTGACAGTGAGTTCCACACTCTCCCCGCTCCCTGTGACAGTGAGTTCCACACTCTCACCACTCCCTGTGACAGTGAGTTCCACACTCTCACCGCTCCCTGTGATAGTGAGTTCCACACTCTCACCGCTCCCTGTGACAGTGAGTTCCACACTCTCCCCGCTCCCTGTGACAGTGAGTTCCACACTCTCACCACTCCCTGTGACAGTGAGTTCCACACTCTCACCGCTCCCTGTGACAGTGAGTTCCACACTCTCACCACTCCCTGTGACAGTGAGTTCCACACTCTCCCCGCTCCCTGTGACAGTGAGTTCCACACTCTCAGCGCTCCCTGTGACAGTGAGTTCCACACTCTCCCCACTCCCTGTGATAGTGAGTTCCACACTCTCACCGCTCCCTGTGACAGTGAGTTCCACACTGTCACCACTCCCTGTGACAGTGAGTTCCACACTCTCCCCACTCCCTGTGACAGTGAGTTCCACACTCTCAGCGCTCCCTGTGACAGTGAGTTCCACACTCTCCCCACTCCCTGTGATAGTGAGTTCCACACTCTCACCGCTCCCTGTGACAGTGAGTTCCACACTCTCACCGCTCCCTGTGACAGTGAGTTCCACACTCTCACCGCTCCCTGTGACAGTGAGTTCCACACTCTCCCCACTCCCTGTGACAGTGAGTTAAACACCCTCAGCGCTCCCTGTGACAGTGAGTTCCACACTCTCACCGCTCCCTGTGACAGTGAGTTCCACACTCTCCCCACTCCCTGTGACAGTGAGTTGAACACCCTCAGCGCTCCCTGTGACAGTGAGTTCCACACTCTCCCCGCTCCCTGTGACAGTGAGTTCCACACTCTCACCGCTCCCTGTGACAGTGAGTTCCACACTCTCACCGCTCCCTGTGACAGTGAGTTCCACACTCTCACCGCTCCCTGTGACAGTGAGTTCCACACTCTCACCGCTCCCTGTGACAGTGAGTTCCACACTCTCACCGCTCCCTGTGTCAGTGAGTTCCACACTCTCCCCGCTCCCTGTGACAGTGAGTTCCACACTCTCACCGCTCCCTGTGACAGTGAGTTCCACACTCTCCCCGCTCCCTGTGACAGTGAGTTCCACACTCTCACCGCTCCCTGTGACAGTGAGTTCCACACTCTCACCGCTCCCTGTGACAGTGAGTTCCACACTCTCACCGCTCCCTGTGACAGTGAGTTCCACACTCTCCCCGCTCCCTGTGACAGTGAGTTCCACACTCTCACCGCTCCCTGTGACAGTGAGTTCCACACTCTCCCCACTCCCTGTGACAGTGAGTTCCACACTCTCACCGCTCCCTGTGACAGTGAGTTCCACACTCTCACCACTCCCTGTGACAGTGAGTTCCACACTCTCACCGCTCCCTGTGTCAGTGAGTTCCACACTCTCCCCACTCCCTGTGACAGTGAGTTCCACACTCTCACCACTCCCTGTGACAGTGAGTTCCACACTCTCACCGTTCCCTGTGATAGTGAGTTCCACACTCTCACCACTCCCTGTGACAGTGAGTTCCACACTCTCACCGCTCCCTGTGACAGTGAGTTCCACACTCTCACCACTCCCTGTGACAGTGAGTTCCACACTCTCACCGCTCCCTGTGACAGTGAGTTCCACACTCTCACCACTCCCTGTGACAGTGAGTTCCACACTCTCCCCGCTCCCTGTGACAGTGAGTTCCACACTCTCACCACTCACTGTGATAGTGAGTTCCACACTCTCACCACTCCCTGTGACAGTGAGTTCCACACTCTCACCGCTCCCTGAGTAATGAGCCTTTTCTGACTTACTGATGGCTTTCATTGATAACTGTCTATATCTGGTTCCTGTTTTTATATTTCCACACAATCTATCTAACCTCTATTGTTGTTTCCTCCTTATTCCATTTGTCAGCCTCCCATCTCCTACCCTTGATAATCAATTCTTCCACCCACTTCCTACTCTCTGTCAGTGCTGCTCCCTCTTCCACAATACCTTATGTTGCCTCCTGGACCCCAAGGCATCCAATGAAAAATTCTCATCCTCTTGTTTAATGACTTCTAGCATCCTGTCTCTCCCAGTCCCTGTAACCTTCTCCTGCCCTTTGACCCCTGATCTTCTGAACTCTGCACTCCTCCAATCCTGGCTTCTTTTGGATCTTGCTCACCCACCATTGGTGCCCATGTCTTTCCCCACCCTTTTCCCTTCTCACTTCCTGCTGGAAACCCACCACTTTCCAACTTTATGCCCTCCTTTAGAAAGGAAAACCTGCACTTAAATGGCTCCTTGCATGATGTTAGTGATCTACCAGCCAATGGATGCTTTTCTTGTATTTTGGGAATCGTACCAACTAATCAGCACACAGCAGATTCCCACAGACAGTCATGTGATAATGACCGTGTTAACTTTTCGAGCAATGTTGACCAAAGGATAAATATTGACAAAGGCTAAGAGAGAGAAAAGCCAGCTCTCCTTTGCAATATTGCCTCAGGAACGGCCACATCAAGTAGCTGGTCGCTCAGTTCAATGTTTCATACAAACAGTGGCATCCCTGACAGTGCAGCACAGCAGGAATGAGACAGAGAATCTGGTGAACTGCTACGACAACAATAATCTCTCCCTCAGTGTCAGCAAAATAAAGGATGTAGGCATCGACTTCAGGAAGAGTAGCGGAGGACAAGGATAAAATAGAAATGGTCAACAGCTTCACATTTCTAGGTGCCCAGATCATCAGCAACCTATCCTGGTCCCCCCACACCAACACTATAGTTAAGAAAGCCCACCAATGCCTCTACTTTCTCCGAAGGCTAAGGAAATTCAGCATGTATTCTATAACTTTCACCAACTTTTACAATGCCCCATGGAAAATATTCTTTCTGGTTGCATCACAGCTTGGTATGGCTGCTACTCTGCCCAAGACCGCAAGAAACTACAAAGGGTCATGAGTGAAGCCCAGTCCATCACGCAAACCAACCTCCCATCCACTGACTCTGCCTACACTTCCCACTGCCTTGGAAAAGCAGCCAGCATAATCCAGGCACCCACGCATCCCGGACATTCTCTCTCCCACCTTCTATCGGAAAAAGGTACAAAAGTCTGAGATCACGTTCCAACCAACTCAAGAACAGCTTCTTCCCTGCTGCCATCAGATTTTTGAATGGACCTGCCATATATTAATTTGATCTTTCTCTACACTCTAGCTATGACTGTAACACTACATTCTGCACTCTCTTCTTTCTTTCTCCCCTATGTACTCTATGAAGGATATGGCTTGTCTTTACAGCACGCAAGAAACAATAGTTTTCACTGTGTCCCGGTACACATTTAAGGTGCGAGGAGAAAGGTTTACAGGAGATGTGTGAAGCAAGTTTTTTTACACAGAGGGTGGTGAGTGTCTGGAACACGCTGCCTGGGGAGGTACAATAGTGGGAGCAGGTACAATAGTGGCATTTAAGCGACAACTAGACAAATACATGAATAGGATGGGGATGGAAGGATACAGACTCTGTAAGTGCGTACGGTTTTATTTTAGGCAGGGCATCATGAACAGCACAAGCTTGGAGGGCCGAAGGGCCTGTTCCTGCTCTGTACTGTTCTTTGTTCTGATACGACAACAATAAATCAAATCAGTCTCAGTCCTGCTGTGGGAGTGTCAGCCTAAATGTTTGACCTCAAACCTCTGGAGTGGGAATTGACCCCCTTGACCCAGATTAGTTTGAAATGCTCCTCCCACTTCTTTGATCAAGTATTTGGTTTGCGTGTGTTAGTATCTCCCTTTTGCCTCACTGCCCACGTATTTCAGATTAAGCCTCTGTGAAGCGTCTCGGTCACTTGTTTCTGTTCCAGAGGGAGGAGGTCATTTTTTTTGCGCAGCGAGTCGTGTCTGTAACGTGCTGCCCCTGACTGCAGCAGGCGACGGTGCAGAGGGACCTCGGGGTCCTTGTGCACGAGTCGCAAAAACCCAGCTTGCAGGTGCAGCAGGTGGTCAGGAAGGCGAATGGGATGCTGGCCTTCATAGCGAGGGGGATTGAATATAAAAGTAGGGAGGTCTTGCTGCAGCTGTATAGGGCATTGGTGAGGCCGCAGCTGGAGTACTGTGTGCAGTTTTGGGCACCGTACTTACGAAAGGATATTTTGGCCTTGGAGAGAGTGCAGAGGAGGTTTACTAGGCTGATACCGGAGTTGAGGGGATTGAGCTATGAGGAGAGGCTGAATAAACTAGGCTTGTACTCGTTAGAGTTTAGAAGAATGAGGGGAGATCTCATTGAACATAGAACATAGAACATAGAACATAGAACATTACAGCGCAGAACAGGCCCTTCGGCCCACGATGTTGCGCCGACCAGTTACAAAACAATGACCCACTCGCCTAAACCAATCCCTTTTCATCCATAAACCTATCCACAGATCTCTTAAACGCCCCCAAACTAGGTGCATTTACAACTGCAGCTGGCAGGGCATTCCAGTCCCTCACCACCCTCTGGGTAAAGAACCTACCCCTGACATCTGTCCTATAACTACCCCCCCTTAATTTAAAATCGTGCCCCCTCGTGCTAGCTTTCTCCATCCTAGGAAAAAGGCTATCACTATCTACCCTGTCTAAACCTCTAATCATCTTATATGTTTCAATGAGATCCCCTCTTAGCCGCATTCTTTCCAGCGAAAACAACCCCAAATCTCTCAATCTCTCCTCATAGGATCTCCCCTCCATACCAGGCAACATCCTGGTAAACCTCCTCTGCACCCTCTCCAAAGCCTCCACATCCTTCCTGTAATGTGGGGACCAGAACTGCACACAAAACTCCAAGTGCGGCCGCATCAGAGATGTGTACAGTTGCATCATGACGCTGCGACTCCTAAATTCAATCCCCCTACCAATAAACGCCAAAACTCCGTATGCCTTCTTAACAACCTTATCCACTTGATTCCCAACTTTCAGGGATCTATGTACACATACACCTAGATCCCTCTGCTCCTCCACACTATTCAAAGTCCTCCCGTTAGCCCTATACTCAACACATCTGTTATTCCTACCGAAATGAATTACCTCACACTTCTCCACATTAAACTCCATCCGCCACTTCTCAGCCCAGCTCTGCAACCTATCTAAGTCATCCTGCAAACTATGACACCCTTCCTCACAATCTACCACACCTCCGACTTTGGTGTCATCAGCAAACTTACTAATCCACCCAACTATACCCTCATCCAGATCATTAATAAAAATTACAAACAGCAGTGGCCCCAAAACAGATCCCTGAGGCACACCACTTGTAACCGAACTCCATGACGAATATTTCCCATCAACCACCACTCTCTGTCTCCTATCTGCTAGCCAATTCCTGATCCAATTACCTAGATCACCCCCAATCCCATACATCTGCATTTTCTGCAGAAGCCTACCATGGTGAACCTTATCAAACGCCTTGCTAAAATCCATATACACCACATCAACTGCCTTACCCCTATCCACCTCTTTGGTCACCTTCTCATTGAGACGTATAAGATGATGAATGGGATGGATAGGATAGAGGTGGAGAGACTCTTCCCGCTCAAAAAAGACAGTAGGACTAGGGGGCACAGCCTCAAGATAAAAGGGGGGCGGTTTAGAACAGAGTTGAGGAGGAACTTCTTCACTCAAAGGGTGGTGAATCTCTGGAATTCTCTGCCCGTTGAAGTGGTGGAGGCTGCCTCGCTAAATATTTTTAAGAAACGGGTTGATGGGTTTTTGATAAGAGAAGGGATTAAGGGTTATGGGGAGAGGGCGGGAAGGTGGAACTGAGCCACGACAGATCAGCCATGATCTTATTGAATGGCGGGGCAGGCTCGAAGGGCTAGATGGCCTACTCCTGCTCCTATTTCTTATGTTCTTATGAACGAGATTCAATAGGAACTTACAGAGGCAAGTTGAATAAGGAATGTTTTATTCCAGGTTGTGGGGAAGGAACACTGGTGGGTGGGATTTATGGATAGTACTTTCAAAACCTGGCACAGGGATGATGGGCTGAATGGACTCCTTTTTTATAGGGTGATTCTATGAATTTTAATGAGATTTTATTCTCTGGCATAATTACATGTTTACATGGTGAATGGCTCCTGTGTTTCTGTGGAGGTGGGGTGGGCATAGTAAGAAATCTCACAACACCAGATTAACGTCCAACAGGTTTATTTGGAATCAGAGCTGCTCCTTCATCCATTCACCTGATGAAGGAGCAGCGCTCTGAAATCTCATGACCCCAAATAAACCTGTTGGACTTTAAGCTGGTGTTGTGAGACTTCTTACTGTTAAACCTTTCTCGTTCTGAGTAAGGTGGCTGATCGGCTGAAGCAGACGGAGAGCAGTAGACACTGTGCCTTTCCTCAGCAAAATGATAACCCTATTCCTTCACCCCACACAGCGACAAGATGTGGTAATGTGGCAACACATCCCAAGGCACTTCAGAGTGGACACAGTTTGACACAGGACCACACGAGGAGATGTTCGAGCTGCTGTGCAGAATCTTGGTGAAAGAGGAAGGTTTTAATGAGCATCGTAAGGGGAGGAGAGGGGGTGGGGAGGCTCAGAATGAATTCCAGCTAAAGGCACGGCCCCCAGATTTGGGACAATTGAATTCAGGGATCAGCAGATCACATGGAGCCCAGCAGGTTGTTGGGCTGCGGAAGCTTGGAGGGTTAAGAAGGGGGAGAGGCCATGGAGGGAGTTAAACACAAGGAAGATAATTGAAAATGGAAACATTACTAGATCAGGGGCCAGTGTTGATCAGTGAGTACAGGGGAGATTGCTGAATGATACATGGAGGAAATTAGGAGTTATAACTGGAGAACTCTGGATGAACTAACATTCACAAAGGATTGCGGGGGAAGAACCATGAACAAACTGGAAAGCTTTGCTAAAGAACTGACACAATAGGGCAGAGTGGCCCCACTCTTTGCTGGTCCCTTTTACTAGTGAGAGATGTTCTGAGATAAGTTCCACAAGTTTTGTGAGTTGCCTCTGCATTGGGTTCAATCAGATATACACCGTCAATGAGTGTTCAAATCCAATGAAGGTCCGGAGATAATGTTAAATTTAAAACCCCAGCCCTGCGATAATGTCAGAAAGAAGCAGGAATATTTATTTTGCTCTTGATTGGCCTTGAAATAGGAACTGAAAACAAAAACTCCAGAATAACATGTTGGGAAAGAACTCCCTTAACACTCTTCACCAATTAACTCTTCGGCTTAAACTAGCTGAAGTGTACAATTACTGAAGCTTTTGTCCCTCACTGGGATTCGCTCTCAGTCACTGTCTCTCACTGCGATTCGCTCTCAGTCACTGTCCCTCACTGGGATTCGCTCTCAGTCACTGTCCCTCACTGGGATTCGCTCTCAGTCACTGTCCCTCACTGCGATTCGCTCTCAGTCACTGTCCCTCACTGGGATTCGCTCTCAGTCACTGTCCCTCACTGCGATTCGCTCTCAGTCACTGTCCCTCACTGGGATTCGCTCTCAGTCACTGTCCCTCACTGCGATTCCCTCTCAGTCACTGTCCCTCACTGGGATTCGCCCTCAGTCACTGTCCCTCAGTGGGATTCGCCCTCAGTCACTGTCCCTCACTGGGATTCGCCCTCAGTCACTGTCTCTCTCTGGGATTCGCCCTCAGTCACTGTCCCTCACTGCGATTCACTCGCAGTCACTGTCCCTCACTGGGATTCGCCCTCAGTCACTGTCCCTCACTGGGATTCGCCCTCAGTCACTGTCCCTCACTGCGATTCACCCTCAGTCACTGTCTCTCTCTGGGATTCGCCCTCAGTCACTGTCCCTCACTGCGATTCGCCCTCAGTCACTGTCTCTCACTGCGATTCGCCCTCAGTCACTGTCCCTCACTGGGATTCGCTCTCAGTCACTGTCCCACACTGGGATTCGCTCTCAGTCACTGTCCCTCACTGGGATTCGCCCTCAGTCACTGTCCCTCACTGGGATTCGCCCTCAGTCACTGTCTCTCACTGCGATTAACCCACAGTCACTGTCTCTCACTGCGATTCGCCCTCAGTCACTGTCTCTCACTGGGAGTCGCCCTCAGTCACTGTCCCTCACTGCGATTCGCCCTCAGTCACTGTCCCTCACTGCGATTCGCCCTCAGTCACTGTCTCTCACTGGGATTCGCCCTCAGTCACTGTCCCTCACTGGGATTCGCCCTCAGTCACTGTCTCTCACTGCGATTCGCCCTCAGTCACTGTCTCTCACTGGGATTCGCCCTCAGTCACTGTCCCTCACTGGGATTCGCCCTCAGTCACTGTCCCTCACTGGGATTCGCCCTCAGTCACTGTCTCTCACTGCGATTCGCACTCAGTCACTGTCCCTCACTGGGATTCGCCCTCAGTCACTGTCCCTCACTGGGATTCGCCCTCAGTCACTGTCCCTCACTGGGATTCGCCCTCAGTCACTGTCCCTCACTGGGATTCACCCTCAGTCACTGTCCCTCACTGGGATTCGCTCTCAGTCACTGTCTCTCACTGGGATTCGCTCTCAGTCACTGTCCCTCACTGGGATTCGCTCTCAGTCACTGTCTCTCACTGGGATTCGCTCTCAGTCACTGTCCCTCACTGGGATTCGCCCTCAGTCACTGTCCCTCACTGGGATTCACCCTCAGTCACTGTCCCTCACTGGGATTCGCTCTCAGTCACTGTCTCTCACTGGGATTCGCTCTCAGTCACTGTCCCTCACTGGGATTCGATCTCAGTCACTGTCTCTCACTGGGATTCGCTCTCAGTCACTGTCCCTCACTGGGATTCGCTCTCAGTCACTGTCTCTCACTGGGATTCGCCCTCAGTCACTGTCTCTCACTGCGATTCGCCCTCAGTCACTGTCCCTCACTGGGATTCGCTCTCAGTCACTGTCTCTCACTGGGATTCGCTCTCAGTCACTGTCTCTCACTGGGATTCGCTCTCAGTCACTGTCCCTCACTGCGATTCGCTCTCAGTCACTGTCCCTCACTGCGATTCGCCCTCAGTCACTGTCCCTCACTGCGATTCGCCCTCAGTCACTGTCTCTCACTGCGATTCGCCCTCAGTCACTGTCTCTCACTGGGATTTGCCCTCAGTCACTGTCTCTCACTGCGATTCGCCCTCAGTCACTGTCCCTCACTGGGATTCCCTCTCAGTCACTGTCCCTCACTTGGATTCGCCCTCAATCACTGTCTCTCACTGGGATTCGTTCTCAGTCACTGTCCCTCACTGCGATTCGCTCTCAGTCACTGTCCCTCACTGCGATTCGACCTCAGTCACTGTCCCTCACTGGGATTCGCCCTCAGTCACTGTCTCTCACTGGGATTTGCCCTCAGTCACTGTCTCTCACTGCGATTCGCCCTCAGTCACTGTCCCTCACTGGGATTCCCTCTCACTCACTGTCCCTCACTGGGATTCGCCCTCAATCACTGTCTCTCACTGGGATTCGCTCTCAGTCACTGTCCCTCACTGCGATTCGCTCTCAGTCACTGTCCCTCACTGGGATTCGCCCTCAGTCACTGTCCCTCACTGCGATTCGCTCTCAGTCACTGTCCCTCACTGGGATTCGCTCTCAGTCACTGTCTCTCACTGGGATTCGCTCTCAGTCACTGTCTCTCACTGGGACTCACCCTCAGTCACTGTCCCTCACTGCGATTCGCTCTCAGTCACTGTCCCTCACTGGGATTCGCCCTCAGTCACTGTCTCTCACTGCGATTCGCTCTCAGTCACTGTCCCTCACTGCGATTCGCTCTCAGTCACTGTCCCTCACTGGGATTCGCTCTCAGTCACTGTCCCTCACTGGGATTCGCCCTCAGTCACTGTCTCTCACTGGGATTCGCCCTTAGTCACTGTCTCTCACTGGGATTCGCCCTCAGTCACTGTCCCTCACTGGGATTCGCCCTCAGTCACTGTCGCTCTCTGGGATTCGCCCTCAGTCACTGTCCCTCACTGCGATTCACTATCAGTCACTGTCCCTCACTGGGATTCGCCCTCAGTCACTGTCCCTCACTGGGATTCGCCCTCAGTCACTGTCCCTCAGTGGGATTCGCCCTCAGTCACTGTCCCTCACTGGGATTCGCCCTCAGTCACTGTCTCTCTCTGGGATTTGCCCTCAGTCACTGTCCCTCACTGCGATTCACTCGTAGTCACTGTCCCTCACTGGGATTCGCCCTCAGTCACTGTCCCTCACTGGGATTCGCCCTCAGTCACTGTCCCTCACTGCGATTCACCCTCAGTCACTGTCTCTCTCTGGGATTCACCCTCAGTCACTGTCCCTCTCTGCGATTCGCCTTCAGTCACTGTCTCTCACTGCGATTCGCCCTCAGTCACTGTCCCTCACTGGGATTCGCTCTCAGTCACTGTCCCTCACTGGGATTCGCTCTCAGTCACTGTCCCTCACTGGGATTCGCCCTCAGTCACTGTCCCTCACTGGGATTCGCCCTCAGTCACTGTCTCTCACTGCGATTCACCCTCAGTCACTGTCTCTCACTGCGATTCGCCCTCAGTCACTGTCTCTCACTGGGAGTCGCCCTCAGTCACTGTCCCTCACTGCGATTCGCCCTCAGTCACTGTCCCTCACTGCGATTCGCCCTCAGTCACTGTCTCTCACTGGGATTCGCCCTCAGTCACTGTCCCTCACTGGGATTCGCCCTCAGTCACTGTATCTCACTGCGATTCGCCCTCAGTCACTGTCTCTCACTGGGATTCGCCCTCAGTCACTGTCCCTCACTGGGATTCGCCCTCAGTCACTGTCACTCACTGGGATTCGCCCTCAGTCACTGTCTCTCACTGGGATTCGCACTCAGTCACTGTCCCTCACTGGGATTCGCCCTCAGTCACTGTCACTCACTGGGATTCGCCCTCAGTCACTGTCTCTCACTGCGATTCGCACTCAGTCACTGTCCCTCACTGGGATTCGCCCTCAGTCACTGTCCCTCACTGGGATTCGCCCTCAGTCACTGTCCCTCACTGGGATTCGCCCTCAGTCACTGTCCCTCACTGGGATTCACCCTCAGTCACTGTCCCTCACTGGGATTCGCTCTCAGTCACTGTCTCTCACTGGGATTCGCTCTCAGTCACTGTCCCTCACTGGGATTCGCTCTCAGTCACTGTCTCTCACTGGGATTCGCTCTCAGTCACTGTCCCTCACTGGGATTCGCCCTCAGTCACTGTCCCTCACTGGGATTCACCCTCAGTCACTGTCCCTCACTGGGATTCGCTCTCAGTCACTGTCTCTCACTGGGATTCGCTCTCAGTCACTGTCCCTCACTGGGATTCGCTCTCAGTCACTGTCTCTCACTGGGATTCGCTCTCAGTCACTGTCCCTCACTGGGATTCGCTCTCAGTCACTGTCTCTCACTGGGATTCGCCCTCAGTCACTGTCTCTCACTGCGATTCGCCCTCAGTCACTGTCCCTCACTGGGATTCGCTCTCAGTCACTGTCTCTCACTGGGATTCGCTCTCAGTCACTGTCTCTCACTGGGATTCGCTCTCAGTCACTGTCCCTCACTGCGATTCGCCCTCAGTCACTGTCTCTCACTGGGATTCGCCCTCAGTCACTGTCCCTCACTGGGATTCGCCCTCAGTCACTGTCCCTCACTGGGATTCGCCCTCAGTCACTGTCTCTCACTGCGATTCGCACTCAGTCACTGTCCCTCATTGGGATTCGCCCTCAGTCACTGTCCCTCACTGGGATTCGCCCTCAGTCACTGTCCCTCACTGGGATTCGCCATCAGTCACTGTCCCTCACTGGGATTCACCCTCAGTCACTGTCCCTCACTGGGATTCACTCTCAGTCACTGTCTCTCACTGGGATTCGCTCTCAGTCACTGTCCCTCACTGGGATTCGCTCTCAGTCACTGTCTCTCACTGGGATTCGCTCTCAGTCACTGTCCCTCACTGGGATTCGCTCTCAGTCACTGTCTCTCACTGCGATTCGCTCTCAGTCACTGTCTCTCACTGCGATTCGCCCTCAGTCACTGTCCCTCACTGCGATTCGCTCTCAGTCACTGTCCCTCACTGGGATTCGCTCTCAGTCACTGTCCCTCACTGCGATTCGCTCTCAGTCACTGTCCCTCACTGGGATTCCCTCTCAGTCACTGTCCCTCACTGGAATTCACCCTCAGTCACTGTCCCTCACTGGGATTCACCCTCAGTCACTGTCCCTCACTGCGATTCGCCCTCAGTCACTGTCTCTCACTGGGATTCGCCCTCAGTCACTGTCTCTCACTGGGATTTGCCCTCAGTCACTGTCTCTCACTGTGATTCGCTCTCAGTCACTGTCCCTCACTGCGATTCGCCCTCAGTCACTGTCCCTCACTGGGATTCGCCCTCAGTCACTGTCCCTCACTGGGATTCGCTCTCAGTCACTGTCCCTCACTGCGATTCGCCCTCAGTCACTGTCTCTCACTGGGATTTGCCCTCAGTCACTGTCTCTCACTGCGATTCGCCCTCAGTCACTGTCCCTCACTGGGATTCCCTCTCAGTCACTGTCCCTCACTGGGATTCGCCCTCAATCACTGTCTCTCACTGGGATTCGCCCTCAGTCACTGTCCCTCACTGCGATTCGCCCTCAGTCACTGTCCCTCACTGGGATTCGCCCTCAGTCACTATCCCTCACTGCGATTCGCCCTCAGTCACTGTCTCTCACTGGGATTTGCCCTCAGTCACTGTCTCTCACTGCGATTCGCCCTCAGTCACTGTCCCTCACTGGGATTCCCTCTCAGTCACTGTCCCTCACTGCGATTCGCTCTCAGTCACTGTCCCTCACTGCGATTCACCCTCAGTTACTGTCCCTCACTGGGATTCGCCCTCAGTCACTGTCCCTCACTGCGATTCGCCCTCAGTCACTGTCCCTCACTGCGATTCGCTCTCAGTCACTGTCCCTCACTGGGATTCGCTCTCAGTCACTGTCCCTCACTGGGATTCGCCCTCAGTCACTGTCCCTCACTGGGATTCGCCCTCAGTCACTGACCCTCAATGCGATTCGCTCTCAGTCACTGTCCCTCACTGCGATTCGCCCTCAGTCACTGTCTCTCACTGCGATTCGCCCTCAGTCACTGTCTCTCACTGGGATTCGCTCTCAGTCACTGTCCCTCACTGGAATTCGCCCTCAGTCACTGTCCCTCACTGGGATTCGCCCTCAGTCACTGTACCTCTCTGGGATTCGCCCTCAGTCACTGTCTCTCACTGGGATTCGCTCTCAGTCACTGTCCCTCACTGGAATTCACCCTCAGTCACTGTCCCTCACTGGGATTCGCCCTCAGTCACTGTCCCTCACTGGGATTCGCACTTAGTCACTGTCTCTCACTGGGATTCGCTCTCAGTCACTGTCTCTCACTGCGATTCGCTCTCAGTCACTGTCCCTCACTGGGATTCGCTCTCAGTCACTGTCCCTCACTGGGATTCCCTCTCAGTCACTGTCCCTCACTGCGATTCGCCCTCAGTCACTGTCTCTCACTGGGATTTGCCCTCAGTCACTGTCTCTCACTGCGATTCGCTCTCAGTCACTGTCCCTCACTGCGATTCGCCCTCAGTCACTGTCTCTCACTGGGATTCGCCCTCACTCACTGTCTCTCACTGCGATTCGCCCTCAATCACTGTCTCTCACTGGGATTCGCTCTCAGTCACTGTCTCTCACTGGGATTCGCTCTCAGTCACTGTCTCTCACTGGGATTCGCTCTCAGTCACTGTCCCTCACTGCGATTCGCCCTCAGTCACTGTCTCTCACTGGGATTCGCCCTCAGTCACTGTCCCTCACTGGGATTCGCCCTCAGTCACTGTCCCTCACTGGGATTCGCCCTCAGTCACTGTCTCTCACTGCGATTCGCACTCAGTCACTGTCCCTCATTGGGATTCGCCCTCAGTCACTGTCCCTCACTGGGATTCGCCCTCAGTCACTGTCCCTCACTGGGATTCGCCATCAGTCACTGTCCCTCACTGGGATTCACCCTCAGTCACTGTCCCTCACTGGGATTCACTCTCAGTCACTGTCTCTCACTGGGATTCGCTCTCAGTCACTGTCCCTCACTGGGATTCGCTCTCAGTCACTGTCTCTCACTGGGATTAGCTCTCAGTCACTGTCCCTCACTGGGATTCGCTCTCAGTCACTGTCTCTCACTGCGATTCGCTCTCAGTCACTGTCTCTCACTGCGATTCGCCCTCAGTCACTGTCCCTCACTGCGATTCGCTCTCAGTCACTGTCCCTCACTGGGATTCGCTCTCAGTCACTGTCCCTCACTGCGATTCGCTCTCAGTCACTGTCCCTCACTGGGATTCGCTCTCAGTCACTGTCCCTCACTGGGATTCACCCTCAGTCACTGTCCCTCACTGGGATTCACCCTCAGTCACTGTCCCTCACTGCGATTCGCCCTCAGTCACTGTCTCTCACTGGGATTCGCCCTCAGTCACTGTCTCTCACTGGGATTTGCCCTCAGTCACTGTCTCTCACTGTGATTCGCTCTCAGTCACTGTCCCTCACTGCGATTCGCCCTCAGTCACTGTCCCTCACTGGGATTCGCCCTCAGTCACTGTCCCTCACTGGGATTCGCTCTCAGTCACTGTCCCTCACTGCGATTCGCCCTCAGTCACTGTCTCTCACTGGGATTTGCCCTCAGTCACTGTCTCTCACTGCGATTCGCCCTCAGTCACTGTCCCTCACTGGGATTCCCTCTCAGTCACTGTCCCTCACTGGGATTCGCCCTCAATCACTGTCTCTCACTGGGATTCGCCCTCAGTCACTGTCCCTCACTGCGATTCGCCCTCAGTCACTGTCCCTCACTGGGATTCGCCCTCAGTCACTGTCCCTCACTGCGATTCGCCCTCAGTCACTGTCTCTCACTGGGATTTGCCCTCAGTCACTGTCTCTCACTGCGATTCGCCCTCAGTCACTGTCCCTCACTGGGATTCCCTCTCAGTCACTGTCCCTCACTGCGATTCGCTCTCAGTCACTGTCCCTCACTGCGATTCACCCTCAGTTACTGTCCCTCACTGGGATTCGCTCTCAGTCACTGTCCCTCACTGGGATTCCCTCTCAGTCACTGTCTCTCACTGGGATTCGCTCTCAGTCACTGTCCCTCACTGGGATTCGCCCTCAGTCACTGTCCCTCACTGCGATTCGCCCTCAGTCACTGTCCCTCACTGCGATTCGCTCTCAGTCACTGTCCCTCACTGGGATTCGCCCTCAGTCACTGTCCCTCACTGGGATTCGCCCTCAGTCACTGACCCTCAATGCGATTCGCTCTCAGTCACTGTCCCTCACTGCGATTCGCCCTCAGTCACTGTCTCTCACTGCGATTCGCCCTCAGTCACTGTCTCTCACTGGGATTCGCTCTCAGTCACTGTCCCTCACTGGAATTCGCCCTCAGTCACTGTCCCTCACTGGGATTCGCCCTCAGTCACTGTACCTCTCTGGGATTCGCCCTCAGTCACTGTCTCTCACTGGGATTCGCTCTCAGTCACTGTCCCTCACTGGAATTCACCCTCAGTCACTGTCCCTCACTGGGATTCGCCCTCAGTCACTGTCCCTCACTGGGATTCGCACTTAGTCACTGTCTCTCACTGGGATTCGCTCTCAGTCACTGTCTCTCACTGCGATTCGCTCTCAGTCACTGTCCCTCACTGGGATTCGCTCTCAGTCACTGTCCCTCACTGGGATTCCCTCTCAGTCACTGTCCCTCACTGCGATTCGCCCTCAGTCACTGTCTCTCACTGGGATTTGCCCTCAGTCACTGTCTCTCACTGGGATTCGCTCTCAGTCACTGTCCCTCACTGCGATTCGCCCTCAGTCACTGTCTCTCACTGGGATTCGCCCTCACTCACTGTCTCTCACTGGGATTCGCTCTCAGTCACTGTCTCTCACTGCGATTCGCTCTCAGTCACTGTCTCTCACTGGTATTCGCTCTCAGTCACTGTCCCACACTGCGATTCGCCCTGAGTCACTGTCCCTCATAGGCGATTCGCCCTCAGTCACTGTCCCTCACTGGGATTCGCCCTCAGTCACTGTCCCTCACTGGGATTCGCCCTCAGTCACTGTCTCTCACTGCGATTCACCCTCAGTCACTGTCTCTCACTGCGATTCGCCCTCAGTCACTGTCCCTCACTGCGATTCGCCCTCAGTCACTGTCTCTCACTGGGATTCGCCCTCAGTCACTGTCCCTCACTGGGATTCGCCCTCAGTCACTGTCTCTCACTGCGATTCGCCCTCAGTCACTGTCCCTCACTGGGATTCGCCCTCAGTCACTGTCCCTCACTGGGATTCGCTCTCAGTCACTGTCCCTCACTAGGATTCGCTCTCAGTCACTGTCTCTCACTGGGATTCGCTCTCAGTCACTGTCCCTCACTGGGATTCGCTCTCAGTCACTGTCCCTCACTGGGATTCGCTCTCAGTCACTGTCCCTCACTGGGATTCGCTCTCAGTCACTGTCTCTCACTGGGATTCGCTCTCAGTCACTGTCCCTCACTGGGATTCACTCTCAGTCACTGTCCCTCACTGGGATTCACCCTCAGTCACTGTCTCTCACAGGGATTCGCTCTCAGTCACTGTCTCTCACTGGGATTCGCTCTCAGTCACTGTCCCTCACTGGGATTCGCTCTCAGTCACTGTCTCTCACTGGGATTCGCTCTCAGTCACTGTCCCTCACTGGGATTCGCACTCAGTCACTGTCTCTCACTGGGATTCGCCCTCAGTCACTGTCTCTCACTGCGATTCGCCCTCAGTCACTGTCCCTCACTGGGATTCGCTCTCAGTCACTGTCTCTCACTGGGATTCGCTCTCAGTCACTGTCCCTCACTGCGATTCGCCCTCAGTCACTGTCCCTCACTGGGATTCGCCCTCAGTCACTGTCTCTCACTGCGATTCGCACTCAGTCACTGTCCCTCATTGGGATTCGCCCTCAGTCACTGTCCCTCACTGGGATTCGCCCTCAGTCACTGTCCCTCACTGGGATTCGCCATCAGTCACTGTCCCTCACTGGGATTCACCCTCAGTCACTGTCCCTCACTGGGATTCACTCTCAGTCACTGTCTCTCACTGGGATTCGCTCTCAGTCACTGTCTCTCACTGGGATTCGCTCTCAGTCACTGTCTCTCACTGGGATTCGCTCTCAGTCACTGTCTCTCACTGGGATTCGCTCTCAGTCACTGTCCCTCACTGGGATTCGCTCTCAGTCACTGTCTCTCACTGCGATTCGCTCTCAGTCACTGTCTCTCACTGCGATTCGCCCTCAGTCACTGTCCCTCACTGCGATTCGCTCTCAGTCACTGTCCCTCACTGGGATTCGCTCTCAGTCACTGTCCCTCACTGCGATTCGCTCTCAGTCACTGTCCCTCACTGGGATTCGCTCTCAGTCACTGTCCCTCACTGGGATTCACCCTCAGTCACTGTCCCTCACTGGGATTCACCCTCAGTCACTGTCCCTCACTGCGATTCGCCCTCAGTCACTGTCTCTCACTGGGATTCGCCCTCAGTCACTGTCTCTCACTGGGATTTGCCCTCAGTCACTGTCTCTCACTGTGATTCGCTCTCAGTCACTGTCCCTCACTGCGATTCGCCCTCAGTCACTGTCCCTCACTGGGATTCGCCCTCAGTCACTGTCCCTCACTGGGATTCGCTCTCAGTCACTGTCCCTCACTGCGATTCGCCCTCAGTCACTGTCTCTCACTGGGATTTGCCCTCAGTCACTGTCTCTCACTGCGATTCGCCCTCAGTCACTGTCCCTCACTGGGATTCCCTCTCAGTCACTGTCCCTCACTGGGATTCGCCCTCAATCACTGTCTCTCACTGGGATTCGCCCTCAGTCACTGTCCCTCACTGCGATTCGCCCTCAGTCACTGTCCCTCACTGGGATTCGCCCTCAGTCACTGTCCCTCACTGCGATTCGCCCTCAGTCACTGTCTCTCACTGGGATTTGCCCTCAGTCACTGTCTCTCACTGCGATTCGCCCTCAGTCACTGTCCCTCACTGGGATTCCCTCTCAGTCACTGTCCCTCACTGCGATTCGCTCTCAGTCACTGTCCCTCACTGCGATTCACCCTCAGTTACTGTCCCTCACTGGGATTCGCTCTCAGTCACTGTCCCTCACTGGGATTCCCTCTCAGTCACTGTCTCTCACTGGGATTCGCTCTCAGTCACTGTCCCTCACTGGGATTCGCCCTCAGTCACTGTCCCTCACTGCGATTCGCCCTCAGTCACTGTCCCTCACTGCGATTCGCTCTCAGTCACTGTCCCTCACTGGGATTCGCCCTCAGTCACTGTCCCTCACTGGGATTCGCCCTCAGTCACTGACCCTCAATGCGATTCGCTCTCAGTCACTGTCCCTCACTGCGATTCGCCCTCAGTCACTGTCTCTCACTGCGATTCGCCCTCAGTCACTGTCTCTCACTGGGATTCGCTCTCAGTCACTGTCCCTCACTGGAATTCGCCCTCAGTCACTGTCCCTCACTGGGATTCGCCCTCAGTCACTGTACCTCTCTGGGATTCGCCCTCAGTCACTGTCTCTCACTGGGATTCGCTCTCAGTCACTGTCCCTCACTGGAATTCACCCTCAGTCACTGTCCCTCACTGGGATTCGCCCTCAGTCACTGTCCCTCACAGGGATTCGCACTTAGTCACTGTCTCTCACTGGGATTCGCTCTCAGTCACTGTCTCTCACTGCGATTCGCTCTCAGTCACTGTCCCTCACTGGGATTCGCTCTCAGTCACTGTCCCTCACTGGGATTCCCTCTCAGTCACTGTCCCTCACTGCGATTCGCCCTCAGTCACTGTCTCTCACTGGGATTTGCCCTCAGTCACTGTCTCTCACTGGGATTCGCTCTCAGTCACTGTCCCTCACTGCGATTCGCCCTCAGTCACTGTCTCTCACTGGGATTCGCCCTCACTCACTGTCTCTCACTGGGATTCGCTCTCAGTCACTGTCTCTCACTGCGATTCGCTCTCAGTCACTGTCTCTCACTGGTATTCGCTCTCAGTCACTGTCCCACACTGCGATTCGCCCTGAGTCACTGTCCCTCATAGGCGATTCGCCCTCAGTCACTGTCCCTCACTGGGATTCGCCCTCAGTCACTGTCCCTCACTGGGATTCGCCCTCAGTCACTGTCTCTCACTGCGATTCACCCTCAGTCACTGTCTCTCACTGCGATTCGCCCTCAGTCACTGTCCCTCACTGCGATTCGCCCTCAGTCACTGTCTCTCACTGGGATTCGCCCTCAGTCACTGTCCCTCACTGGGATTCGCCCTCAGTCACTGTCTCTCACTGCGATTCGCCCTCAGTCACTGTCCCTCACTGGGATTCGCCCTCAGTCACTGTCCCTCACTGGGATTCGCTCTCAGTCACTGTCCCTCACTAGGATTCGCTCTCAGTCACTGTCTCTCACTGGGATTCGCTCTCAGTCACTGTCCCTCACTGGGATTCGCTCTCAGTCACTGTCCCTCACTGGGATTCGCTCTCAGTCACTGTCCCTCACTGGGATTCGCTCTCAGTCACTGTCTCTCACTGGGATTCGCTCTCAGTCACTGTCCCTCACTGGGATTCACTCTCAGTCACTGTCCCTCAGTGGGATTCACCCTCAGTCACTGTCTCTCACAGGGATTCGCTCTCAGTCACTGTCTCTCACTGGGATTCGCTCTCAGTCACTGTCCCTCACTGGGATTCGCTCTCAGTCACTGTCTCTCACTGGGATTCGCTCTCAGTCACTGTCCCTCACTGGGATTCGCACTCAGTCACTGTCTCTCACTGGGATTCGCCCTCAGTCACTGTCTCTCACTGCGATTCGCCCTCAGTCACTGTCCCTCACTGGGATTCGCTCTCAGTCACTGTCTCTCACTGGGATTCGCTCTCAGTCACTGTCCCTCACTGCGATTCGCCCTCAGTCACTGTCCCTCACTGGGATTCGCCCTCAATCACTGTCTCTCACTGGGATTCGTTCTCAGTCACTGTCCCTCACTGCGATTTGCTCTCAGTCACTGTCCCTCACTGCGATTCGCCCTCAGTCACTGTCTCTCACTGGGATTTGCCCTCAGTCACTGTCTCTCACTGCGATTCGCCCTCAGTCACTGTCCCTCACTGGGATTCCCTCTCACTCACTGTCCCTCACTGGGATTCGCCCTCAATCACTGTCTCTCACTGGGATTCGCTCTCAGTCACTGTCCCTCACTGCGATTCGCTCTCAGTCACTGTCCCTCACTGCGATTCGCCCTCAGTCACTGTCCCTCACTGGGATTCGCCCTCAGTCACTGTCCCTCACTGGGATTCGCTCTCAGTCACTGTCCCTCACTGCGATTCGCCCTCAGTCACTGTCTCTCACTGGGATTTGCCCTCAGTCACTGTCTCTCACTGCGATTCGCCCTCAGTCACTGTCCCTCACTGGGATTCCCTCTCAGTCACTGTCCCTCACTGCGATTCGCTCTCAGTCACTGTCCCTCACTGCGATTCGCCCTCAGTTACTGTCCCTCACTGGGATTCGACCTCAGTCACTGTCCCTCACTGCGATTCGCCCTCAGTCACTGTCCCTCACTGCGATTCGCTCTCAGTCACTGTCCCTCACTGGGATTCGCTCTCAGTCACTGTCCCTCACTGGGATTCGCCCTCAGTCACTGACCCTCAATGCGATTCGATCTCAGTCACTGTCCCTCACTGCGATTCGCCCTCAGTCACTGTCTCTCACTGCGATTCGCCCTCAGTCACTGTCTCTCACTGGGATTCGCCCTCAGTCACTGTCTCTCACTGGGATTCGCTCTCAGTCACTGTCCCTCACTGAAATTCACCCTCAGTCACTGTCTCTCACTGGGATTCGCCCTCAGTCACTGTCCCTCACTGGGATTCGCACTCAGTCACTGTCTCTCACTGGGATTCGCTCTCAGTCACTGTCTCTCACTGCGATTCGCTCTCAGTCACTGTCCCTCACTGGGATTCGCTCTCAGTCACTGTCCCTCACTGGGATTCCCACTCAGACACTGTCGCTCACTGCGATTCGCCCTCAGTCACTGTCTCTCACTGGGATTTGCCCTCAGTCACTGTCTCTCACTGCGATTCACCCTCAGTCACTGTCCCTCACTGGGATTCCCTCTCAGTCACTGTCCCTCACTGCGATTCGCTCTCAGTCACTGTCCCTCACTGCGATTCGCTCTCAGTCACTGTCCCTCACTGCGATTCGCCCTCAGTCACTGTCTCTCACTGGGATTCGCCCTCACTCACTGTCTCTCACTGGGATTCGCTCTCAGTCACTGTCTCTCACTGCGATTCGCTCTCAGTCACTGTCTCTCACTGGTATTCGCTCTCAGTCACTGTCCCACACTGCGATTCGCCCTCAGTCACTGTCCCTCATTGCGATTCGCCCTCAGTCACTGTCTCTCACTGCGATTCGCTCTCAGTCACTGTCTCTCACTGCGATTCGCTCTCAGTCACTGTCCCTCACTGGGATTCGCCCTCAGTCACTGTCCCTCACTGGGATTCGCTCTCAGTCACTGTCCCTCACTGGGATTCGCTCTCAGTCACTGTCCCTCACTGGGATTCGCCCTCAGTCACTGTCTCTCACTGGGATTCGCCCTCAGTCACTGTCTCTCACTGGGATTTGCCCTCAGTCACTGTCTCTCACTGCGATTCGCCCTCAGTCACTGTCCCTCACTGGGATTCCCTCTCAGTCACTGTCCCTCACTTCGATTCGCCCTCAATCACTGTCTCTCACTGGGATTCGTTCTCAGTCACTGTCCCTCACTGCGATTCGCTCTCAGTCACTGTCCCTCGCTGCGATTCGCCCTCAGTCACTGTCCCTCACTGGGATTCGCCCTCAGTCACTGTCTCTCACTGGGATTTGCCCTCAGTCACTGTCTCTCACTGCGATTCGCCCTCAGTCACTGTCCCTCACTGGGATTCCCTCTCACTCACTGTCCCTCACTGGGATTCGCCCTCAATCACTGTCTCTCACTGGGATTCGCTCTCAGTCACTGTCCCTCACTGCGATTCGCTCTCAGTCACTGTCCCTCACTGCGATTCGCCCTCAGTCACTGTCCCTCACTGGGATTCGCCCTCAGTCACTGTCCATCACTGGGATTCGCTCTCAGTCACTGTCCCTCACTGCGATTCGCCCTCAGTCACTGTCTCTCACTGGGATTTGCCCTCAGTCACTGTCTCTCACTGCGATTCGCCCTCAGTCACTGTCCCTCACTGGGATTCCCTCTCAGTCACTGTCCCTCACTGGGATTCGCCCTCAATCACTGTCTCTCACTGGGATTCGCCCTCAGTCACTGTCCCTCACTGCGATTCGCCCTCAGTCACTGTCCCTCACTGGGATTCGCCCTCAGTCACTATCCCTCACTGCGATTCGCCCTCAGTCACTGTCTCTCACTGGGATTTGCCCTCAGTCACTGTCTCTCACTGCGATTCGCCCTCAGTCACTGTCCCTCACTGGGATTCCCTCTCCGTCACTGTCCCTCACTGCGATTCGCTCTCAGTCACTGTCCCTCACTGCGATTCGCCCTCAGTTACTGTCCCTCAGTGGGATTCGCCCTCAGTCACTGTCCCTCACTGCGATTCGCCCTCAGTCACTGTCCCTCACTGCGATTCGCTCTCAGTCACTGTCCCTCACTGGGATTCGCTCTCAGTCACTGTCCCTCACTGGGATTCGCCCTCAGTCACTGTCCCTCACTGGGATTCGCCCTCAGTCACTGACCCTCAATGCGATTCGCTCTCAGTCACTGTCCCTCACTGCGATTCGCCCTCAGTCACTGTCTCTCACTGCGATTCGCCCTCAGTCACTGTCTCTCACTGGGATTCGCTCTCAGTCACTGTCCCTCACTGGAATTCGCCCTCAGTCACTGTCCCTCACTGGGATTCGCCCTCAGTCACTGTCCCTCACTGGGATTCGCCCTCAGTCACTGTCTCCCACTGGGATTCGCTCTCAGTCACTGTCCCTCACTGGAATTCACCCTCAGTCACTGTCCCTCACTGGGATTCGCCCTCAGTCACTGTCCCTCACTGGGATTCGCACTCAGTCACTGTCTCTCACTGGGATTCGCTCTCAGTCACTGTCTCTCACTGCGATTCGCTCTCAGTCACTGTCCCTCACTGGGATTCGCTCTCAGTCACTGTCCCTCACTGGGATTCCCTCTCAGTCACTGTCCCTCACTGCGATTCGCCCTCAGTCACTGTCTCTCACTGGGATTTGCCCTCAGTCACTGTCTCTCACTGCGATTCGCCCTCAGTCACTGTCCCTCACTGGGATTCCCTCTCAGTCACTGTCCCTCACTGCGATTCGCTCTCAGTCACTGTCCCTCACTGCGATTCGCTCTCAGTCACTGTCCCTCACTGCGATTCGCCCTCAGTCACTGTCTCTCACTGGGATTCGCCCTCACTCACTGTCTCTCACTGGGATTCGCTCTCAGTCACTGTCTCTCACTGCGATTCGCTCTCAGTCACTGTCTCTCACTGGTATTCGCTCTCAGTCACTGTCCCACACTGCGATTCGCCCTCAGTCACTGTCCCTCATTGCGATTCGCCCTCAGTCACTGTCTCTCACTGCGATTCGCTCTCAGTCACTGTCTCTCACTGCGATTCGCTCTCAGTCACTGTCCCTCACTGGGATTCGCCCTCAGTCACTGTCCCTCACTGGGATTCGCTCTCAGTCACTGTCCCTCACTGGGATTCGCTCTCAGTCACTGTCCCTCACTGGGATTCGGTCTCAGTCACTGTCCCTCACTGGGATTCGCCCTCAGTCACTGTCCCTCACTGGGATTCGCCCTCAGTCACTGTCCCTCACTGGATTCGCCCTCAGTCACTGTCCCTCACTGCGATTCGCACTCAGTCACTGTCCCTCACTGGGATTCGCCCTCAGTCACTGTCCCTCACTGGGATTCGCCCTCAGTCACTGTCCCTCACTGGGATTCGCCCTCAGTCACTGTCCCTCACTGGGATTCACCCTCAGTCACTGTCCCTCACTGGGATTCGCTCTCAGTCACTGTCTCTCACTGGGATTCGCTCTCAGTCACTGTCCCTCACTGGGATTCGCTCTCAGTCACAGTCCCTCACTGGGATTCGCCCTCAGTCACTGTCCCTCACTGGGATTCACCCTCAGTTACTGTCCCTCACTGGGATTCGCTCTCAGTCACTGTCTCTCACTGGGATTCGCTCTCAGTCACTGTCCCTCACTGGGATTCGCTCTCAGTCACTGTCTCTCACTGGGATTCGCTCTCAGTCACTGTCCCTCACTGGGATTCGCTCTCAGTCACTGTCTCTCACTGGGATTCGCCCTCAGTCACTGTCTCTCACTGCGATTCGCCCTCAGTCACTGTCCCTCACTGGGATTCGCTCTCAGTCACTGTCTCTCACTGGGATTCGCTCTCAGTCACTGTCTCTCACTGGGATTCGCTCTCAGTCACTGTCCCTCACTGCGATTCGCCCTCAGTCACTGTCTCTCACTGGGATTCGCCCTCAGTCACTGTCCCTCACTGGGATTCGCCCTCAGTCACTGTCCCTCACTGGGATTCGCCCTCAGTCACTGTCTCTCACTGCGATTCGCACTCAGTCACTGTCCCTCACTGGGATTCGCCCTCAGTCACTGTCCCTCACTGCGATTCGCCCTCAGTCACTGTCCCTCACTGGGATTCACCCTCAGTCACTGTCCCTCACTGGGATTCACTCTCAGTCACTGTCTCTCACTGGGATTCGCTCTCAGTCACTGTCCCTCACTGGGATTCGCTCTCAGTCACTGTCTCTCACTGGGATTCGCTCTCAGTCACTGTCCCTCACTGGGATTCGCTCCCAGTCACTGTCTCTCACTGCGATTCGCTCTCAGTCACTGTCTCTCACTGCGATTCGCCCTCAGTCACTGTCCCTCACTGCGATTCGCTCTCAGTCACTGTCCCTCACTGGGATTCGCTCTCAGTCACTGTCCCTCACTGCGATTCGCTCTCAGTCACTGTCCCTCACTGGGATTCGCTCTCAGTCACTGTCCCTCACTGGGATTCACCCTCAGTCACTGTCCCTCACTGGGATTCGCTCTCAGTCACTGTCTCTCACTGGGATTCGCTCTCAGTCACTGTCCCTCACTGGGATTCGCCCTCAGTCACTGTCCCTCACTGGGATTCACCCTCAGTCACTGTCTCTCACTGGGATTCGCCCTCAGTCACTGTCTCTCACTGCGATTCGCCCTCAGTCACTGTCCCTCACTGGGATTCCCTCTCAGTCACTGTCCCTCACTGCGATTCGCCCTCAGTCACTGTCCCTCACTGGGATTCGCCCTCACTCAGTGTCTCTCACTGGGATTCGCTCTCAGTCACTGTCCCTCACTGCGATTCGCTCTCAGTCACTGTCCCTCACTGCGATTCGCCCTCAGTCACTGTCCCTCAATGCGATTCGCCCTCAGTCACTGTCTCTCACTGGGATTCGCCCTCAGTCACTGTCTCTCACTGGGATTTGCCCTCAGTCACTGTCTCTCACTGCGATTCGCCCTCAGTCACTGTCCCTCACTGGGATTCCCTCTCAGTCACTGTCCCTCACTTGGATTCGCCCTCAATCACTGTCTCTCACTGGGATTCGTTCTCAGTCACTGTCCCTCACTGCGATTCGCTCTCAGTCACTGTCCCTCGCTGCGATTCTCCCTCAGTCACTGTCCCTCACTGGGATTCGCCCTCAGTCACTGTCTCTCACTGGGATTTGCCCTCAGTCACTGTCTCTCACTGCGATTCGCCCTCAGTCACTGTCCCTCACTGGGATTCCCTCTCACTCACTTACCCTCACTGGGATTCGCCCTCAATCACTGTCTCTCACTGGGATTCGCTCTCAGTCACTGTCCCTCACTGCGATTCGCTCTCAGTCACTGTCCCTCACTGCGATTCGCCCTCAGTCACTGTCCCTTACTGGGATTCGCCCTCAGTCACTGTCCCTCACTGGGATTCGCTCTCAGTCACTGTCCCTCACTGCGATTCGCCCTCAGTCACTGTCTCTCACTGGGATTTGCCCTCAGTCACTGTCTCTCACTGCGATTCGCCCTCAGTCACTGTCCCTCACTGGGATTCCCTCTCAGTCACTGTCCCTCACTGGGATTCGCCCTCAATCACTGTCTCTCACTGGGATTCGCCCTCAGTCACTGTCCCTCACTGCGATTCGCCCTCAGTCACTGTCCCTCACTGGGATTCGCCCTCAGTCACTGTGCCTCACTGCGATTCGCCCTCAGTCAATGTCTCTCACTGGGATTTGCCCTCAGTCACTGTCTCTCACTGCGATTCGCCCTCAGTCACTGTCCCTCACTGGGATTCCCTCTCAGTCACTGTCCCTCACTGCGATTCGCTCTCAGTCACTGTCCCTCACTGCGATTCGCCCTCAGTTACTGTCCCTCACTGGGATTCGCCCTCAGTCACTGTCCCTCACTGCGATTCGCCCTCAGTCACTGTCCCTCACTGCGATTCGCTCTCAGTCACTGTCCCTCACTGGGATTCGCTCTCAGTCACTGTCCCTCACTGGGATTCGCTCTCAGTCACTGTCCCTCACTGGGATTCACCCTCAGTCACTGTCCCTCACTGCGATTCGCTCTCAGTCACTGTCCCTCACTGGGATTCCCTCTCAGTCACTGTCCCTCACTGGGATTCGCCCTCAGTCACTGTCCCTCACTGGGATTCGCCCTCAGTCACGGACCCTCAATGCGATTCGCTCTCAGTCACTGTCCCTCACTGCGATTCGCCCTCAGTCACTGTCTCTCACTGCGATTCGCCCTCAGTCACTGTCTCTCACTGGGATTCGCTCTCAGTCACTGTCCCTCACTGGAATTCGCCCTCAGTCACTGTCCCTCACTGGGATTCGCCCTCAGTCACTGTCCCTCACTGGGATTCGCCCTCAGTCACTGTCTCTCACTGGGATTCGCTCTCAGTCACTGTCCCTCACTGGAATTCACCCTCAGTCACTGTCCCTCACTGGGATTCGCCCTCAGTCACTGTCCCTCACTGGGATTCGCACTCAGTCACTGTCTCTCACTGGGATTCGCTCTCAGTCACTGTCTCTCACTGCGATTCGCTCTCAGTCACTGTCCCTCACTGGGATTCGCTCTCAGTCACTGTCCCTCACTGGGATTCCCTCTCAGTCACTGTCCCTCACTGCGATTCGCCCTCAGTCACTGTCTCTCACTGGGATTTGCCCTCAGTCACTGTCACTCACTGCGATTCGCCCTCAGTCACTGTCCCTCACTGGGATTCCCTCTCAGTCACTGTCCCTCACTGCGATTCGCTCTCAGTCACTGTCCCTCACTGCGATTCGCTCTCAGTCTCTGTCCCTCACTGCGATTCGCCCTCAGTCACTGTCTCTCACTGCGATTCGCTCTCAGTCACTGTCTCTCAGTGCGATTCGCTCTCAGTCACTGTCCCTCACTGGGATTCGCCCTCAGTCACTGTCCCTCACTGGGATTCGCTCTCAGTCACTGTCCCTCACTGGGATTCGCTCTCAGTCACTGTCCCTCACTGGGATTCGCTCTCAGTCACTGTCCCTCACTGGGATTCGCTCTCAGTCACTGTCCCTCACTGCGATTCGCCCTCAGTCACTGTCCCTCACTGCGATTCGCCCTCAGTCACTGTCCCTCACTGCGATTCGCCCTCAATCACTGTCTCTCACTGGGATTCGTTCTCAGTCACTGTCCCTCACTGCGATTCGCTCTCAGTCACTGTCCCTCACTGCGATTCGCCCTCAGTCACTGTCCCTCACTGTGATTCGCCCTCAATCACTGTCTCTCACTGGGATTCGTTCTCAGTCACTGTCCCTCACTGGGTTTCGCTCTCAGTCACTGTCCCTCACTGGGATGCGCCCTCAGTCACTGTCTCTCACTGGGATTTGCCCTCAGTCACTGTCTCTCACTGCGATTCGCCCTCAGTCACTGTCCCTCACTGGGATTCCCTCTCAGTCACTGTCCCTCACTGGGATTCGCCCTCAATCACTGTCTCTCACTGGGATTCGCTCTCAGTCACTGTCCCTCACTGCGATTCGCTCTCAGTCACTGTCCCTCACTGCGATTCGCCCTCAGTTACTGTCCCTCACTGGGATTCGCCCTCAGTCACTGTCCCTCACTGCGATTCGCCCTCAGTCACTGTCTCTCACTGGGATTTGCCCTCAGTCACTGTCTCTCACTGCGATTCGCCCTCAGTCACTGTCCCTCACTGGGATTCCCTCTCAGTCACTGTCCCTCACTGGGATTCGCCCTCAATCACTGTCTCTCACTGGGATTCGCTCTCAGTCACTGTCCCTCACTGCGATTCGCCCTCAGTCACTGTCCCTCACTGGGATTCGCCCTCAGTCACTGTCCCTCACTGCGATTCGCCCTCAGTCACTGTCTCTCACTGGGATTTGCCCTCAGTCACTGTCTCTCACTGCGATTCGCCCTCAGTCACTGTCCCTCACTGGGATTCCCTCTCCGTCACTGTCCCTCACTGCGATTCGCTCTCAGTCACTGTCCCTCACTGCGATTCGCCCTCAGTTACTGTCCCTCACTGGGATTCGCCCTCAGTCACTGTCCCTCACTGTGATTCGCCCTCAGTCACTGTCCCTCACTGCGATTCGCTCTCAGTCACTGTCCCTCACTGGGATTCGCTCTCAGTCACTGTCCCTCACTGGGATTCGCCCTCAGTCACTGTCCCTCACTGCGATTCGCCCTCAGTCACTGACCCTCAATGCGATTCGCTCTCAGTCACTGTCTCTCACTGCGATTCGCCCTCAGTCACTGTCTCTCACTGCGAGTCGCCCTCAGTCACTGTCTCTCACTGGGATTCACTCTCAGTCACTGTCCCTCACTGGAATTCGCCCTCAGTCACTGTCCCTCACTGGGATTCGCCCTCAGTCACTGTCCCTCACTGGGATTCGCCCTCAGTCACTGTCTCTCACTGGGATTCGCTCTCAGTCACTGTCCTTCACTGGAATTCACCGTCAGTCACTGTCCCTCACTGGGATTCCCTCTCAGTCACTGTCCCTCACTTGGATTCGCCCTCAATCACTGTCTCTCACTGGGATTCGTTCTCAGTCACTGTCCCTCACTGCGATTCGCTCTCAGTCACTGTCCCTCGCTGCGATTCGCCCTCAGTCACTGTCCCTCACTGGGATTCGCCCTCAGTCACTGTCTCTCACTGGGATTCGCCCTCAGTCACTGTCCCTCACTGCGATTCGCCCTCAGTCACTGTCCCTCACTGGGATTCGCCCTCAGTCACTGTGCCTCACTGCGATTCGCCCTCAGTCAATGTCTCTCACTGGGATTTGCCCTCAGTCACTGTCTCTCACTGCGATTCGCCCTCAGTCACTGTCCCTCACTGGGATTCCCTCTCAGTCACTGTCCCTCACTGCGATTCGCTCTCAGTCACTGTCCCTCACTGGGATTCGCCCTCAGTCACTGTCCCTCACTGCGATTCGCTCTCAGTCACTGTCCCTCACTGGGATTCGCCCTCAGTCACATTCCCTCACTGCGATTCGCCCTCAGTCACTGTCCCTCACTGCGATTCGCTGTCAGTCACTGTCCCTCACTGGGATTCGCTCTCAGTCACTGTCCCTCACTGGGATTCGCCCTCAGTCACTGTCCCTCACTGGGATTCGCCCTCAGTCACGGACCCTCAATGCGATTCGCTCTCAGTCACTGTCCCTCACTGCGATTCGCCCTCAGTCACTGTCTCTCACTGCGATTCGCCCTCAGTCACTGTCTCTCACTGGGATTCGCTCTCAGTCACTGTCCCTCACTGGAATTCGCCCTCAGTCACTGTCCCTCACTGGGATTCGCCCTCAGTCACTGTCCCTCACTGGGATTCGCCCTCAGTCACTGTCTCTCACTGGGATTCGCTCTCAGTCACTGTCCCTCACTGGAATTCACCCTCAGTCACTGTCCCTCACTGGGATTCGCCCTCAGTCACTGTCCCTCACTGGGATTCGCACTCAGTCACTGTCTCTCACTGGGATTCGCTCTCAGTCACTGTCTCTCACTGCGATTCGCTCTCAGTCACTGTCCCTCACTGGGATTCGCTCTCAGTCACTGTCCTTCACTGGGATTCCCTCTCAGTCACTGTCCCTCACTGCGATTCGCCCTCAGTCACTGTCTCTCACTGGGATTTGCCCTCAGTCACTGTCTCTCACTGCGATTCGCCCTCAGTCACTGTCCCTCACTGGGATTCCCTCTCAGTCACTGTCCCTCACTGCGATTCGCTCTCAGTCACTGTCCCTCACTGCGATTCGCTCTCAGTCACTGTCCCTCACTGCGATTCGCCCTCAGTCACTGTCTCTCGCTGGGATTCGCCCTCACTCACTGTCTCTCACTGGGATTCGCTCTCAGTCACTGTCTCTCACTGGTATTCGCTCTCAGTCACTGTCCCACACTTCGATTCGCCCTCAGTCACTGTCTCTCACTGCGATTCGCTCTCAGTCACTGTCTCTCACTGCGATTCGCTCTCAGTCACTGTCCCTCACTGGGATTCGCCCTCAGTCACTGTCCCTCACTGGGATTCGCTCTCAGTCACTGTCCCTCACTGGGATTCGCTCTCAGTCACTGTCCCTCACTGGGATTCGGTCTCAGTCACTGTCCCTCACTGGGATTCGCTCTCAGTCACTGTCCCTCACTGCGATTCGCCCTCAGTCACTGTCCCTCACTGCGATTCGCCCTCAATCACTGTCTCTCACTGGGATTCGTTCTCAGTCACTGTCCCTCACTGCGATTCGCTCTCAGTCACTGTCCCTCACTGCGATTCGCCCTCAGTCACTGTCCCTCACTGCGATTCGCCCTCAATCACTGTCTCTCACTGGGATTCGTTCTCAGTCACTGTCCCTCACTGGGTTTCGCTCTCAGTCACTGTCCCTCACTGGGATGCGCCCTCAGTCACTGTCTCTCACTGGGATTTGCCCTCAGTCACTGTCTCTCACTGCGATTCGCCCTCAGTCACTGTCCCTCACTGGGATTCCCTCTCAGTCACTGTCCCTCACTGGGATTCGCCCTCAATCACTGTCTCTCACTGGGATTCGCTCTCAGTCACTGTCCCTCACTGCGATTCGCTCTCAGTCACTGTCCCTCACTGCGATTCGCCCTCAGTTACTGTCCCTCACTGGGATTCGCCCTCAGTCACTGTCCCTCTCTGCGATTCGCCCTCAGTCACTGTCTCTCACTGGGATTTGCCCTCAGTCACTGTCTCTCACTGCGATTCGCCCTCAGTCACTGTCCCTCACTGGGATTCCCTCTCAGTCACTGTCCCTCACTGGGATTCGCCCTCAATCACTGTCTCTCACTGGGATTCGCTCTCAGTCACTGTCCCTCACTGCGATTCGCCCTCAGTCACTGTCCCTCACTGGGATTCGCCCTCAGTCACTGTCCCTCACTGCGATTCGCCCTCAGTCACTGTCTCTCACTGGGATTTGCCCTCAGTCACTGTCTCTCACTGCGATTCGCCCTCAGTCACTGTCCCTCACTGGGATTCCCTCTCAGTCACTGTCCCTCACTGCGATTCGCTCTCAGTCACTGTCCCTCAGTGCGATTCGCCCTCAGTTACTGTCCCTCACTGGGATTCGCCCTCAGTCACTGTCCCTCACTGCGATTCGCCCTCAGTCACTGTCCCTCACTGCGATTCGCTCTCAGTCACTGTCCCTCACTGGGATTCGCTCTCAGTCACTGTCCCTCACTGGGATTCGCCCTCAGTCACTGTCCCTCACTGCGATTCGCCCTCAGTCACTGACCCTCAATGCGATTCGCTCTCAGTCACTGTCCCTCACTGCGATTCGCCCTCAGTCACTGTCTCTCACTGCGATTCGCCCTCAGTCACTGTCTCTCACTGGGATTCACTCTCAGTCACTGTCCCTCACTGGAATTCGCCCTCAGTCACTGTCCCTCACTGGGATTCGCCCTCAGTCACTGTCCCTCACTGGGATTCGCCCTCAGTCACTGTCTCTCACTGGGATTCGCTCTCAGTCACTGTCCTTCACTGGAATTCACCGTCAGTCACTGTCCCTCACTGGGATTCGCCCTCAGTCACTGTCCCTCACTGGGATTCGCCCTCAGTCACTGTCTCTCACTGGGATTCGCTCTCAGTCACTGTCTCTCACTGGGATTCGCTCTCAGTCACTGTCCCTCACTGCGATTCGCCCTCAGTCACTGTCCCTCACTGCGATTCGCTCTCAGTCACTGTCCCTCACTGGGATTCGCCCTCAGTCACTGCCTCTCACTGGGATTTGCCCTCAGTCACTGTCTCTCACTGCGATTCGCCCTCAGTCACTGTCCCTCACTGGGATTCCCTCTCAGTCACTGTCTCTCACTGCGATTCGTCCTCAGTCACTGTCCCACACTGGGATTCCCTCTCAGTCACTGTCCCTCACTGCGATTCGCTCTCAGTCACTGTCCCTCACTGGGATTCGCCCTCAGTCAGTGTCCCTCACTGGGATTCACCCTCAGTCACTGTCCCTCACTGGGATTCACCCTCAGTCACTGTCCCTCACTGCGATTCGCTCTCAGTCACTGTCCCTCACTGGGATTCGCCCTCAGTCACTGTCCCTCACTGGGATTCGCTCTCAGTCACTGTCCCTCACTGGGATTCGCTCTCAGTCACTGTCCCTCACTGGGATTCGCCCTCAGTCACTGTCTCTCACTGGGATTCACCCTCAGTCACTGTCCATCACTGGGATTCACCCTCAGTCACTGTCCCTCACTGGGATTCGCTCTCAGTCACTGTCCCTCACTGGGATTCGCCCTCAGTCACTGCCCCTCACTGGGATTCGCTCTCAGTCACTGTCCCTCACTGCGATTTGCCCTGTCACTGTCCCTCACTGCGATTCGCTCTCAGTCACTGTCCCTCACTGCGATTCGCTCTCAGTCACTGTCCCTCACTGCGATTCGCCCTCAGTCACTGTCCCTCACTGCGATTCACCCTCAGTCACTGTCCCTCACTGGGATTCCCTCTCAGTCACTGTCCCTCACTGCGATTCGCTCTCAGTCACTGTCCCTCACTGCGATTCGCCCTCAGTCACTATCCCTCACTGCGATTCGCTCTCAGTCACTGTCCCTCACTGGGATTCGCTCTCAGCCACTGTCCCTCACTGGGATTCGCCCTCAGTCACTGTCCCTCACTGCGATTCCACCTCAGTCACTGTCCCTCACTGCGATTCGCCCTCAGTCACTATCACTCACTGCGATTCGCTCTCAGTCACTGTCCCTCACTGGGATTCGCCCTCAGTCACTGTCCCTCACTGCGATTCATCCTCAATCACTGTCTCTCACTGGGATTCGCTCTCAGTCACTGTCCCTCACTGCGATTCGCTCTCAGTCACTGTCCCTAACTGCGATTCGCCCTCAGTCACTGTCCCTCACTGGGATTCGCCCTCAGTCACTGTCCCTCACTGCGATTCACCCTCAGTCACTGTCCCTCACTGGGATTTGCCCTCAGTCACTGTCTCTCACTGCGATTCGCCCTCAGTCACTGTCCCTCACTGGGATTCACCCTCAGTCACTGTCTCTCATTGGGATTCGCCCTCAGTCACTGTCCCTCACTGCGATTCACCCTCAGTCACTGTCTCTCACTGGGATTTGCCCTCAGTCACTGTCTCTCACTGCGATTCGCCCTCAGTCACTGTCTCTCACTGGGATTTGCCCTCAGTCACTGTCTCTCACTGGGATTCGCCCTCAGTCACTGTCCCTCACTGCGACTCACCCTCAGTCACTGTCTCTCACTGGGATTCGCCCTCAGTCACTGTCTCTCACTGCGATTCGCCCTCAGTCACTGTCCCTCACTGGGATTCCGTCTCAGTCACTGTCCCTCACTGCGATTCGCCCTCAGTCACTGTCCCTCACTGGGATTCCCTCTCAGTCACTGTCTCTCACTGGGATTCGCTCTCAGTCACTGTCGCTCACTGCGATTCGCCCTCAGTCACTATCCCTCACTGGGATTCCCTCTCAGTCACTGTCCCTCACTGCGATTCTCCCTCAGTCACTGTCCCTCACTGCGATTCGCTCTCAGTCACTGTCCCTCACTGGGATTCGCTCTCAGTCACTGTCCCTCACTGGGATTCGCTCTCAGTCACTGTCCCTCACTGCGATTCACCCTCAGTCACTGTCCCTCACTGCGATTCGCCCTCAGTCACTGTCCCTCACTGGGTTTCGCTCTCAGTCACTGTCCCTCACTGCGATTCACCCTCAGTCACTGTCTCTCACTGGGATTCGCCATCAGTCACTGTCTCTCACTGCGATTCGCCCTCAGTCACTGTCCCTCACTGGGATTCCCTCTCAGTCACTGTCCCTCACTGGGATTCGCCCTCAATCACTGTCTCTCACTGGGATTCGCTCTCAGTCACTGTCCGTCACTGCGATTCGCTCTCAGTCACTGTCTCTCACTGGGATTTGCCCTCAGTCACTGTCTCTCACTGCGATTCGCCCTCAGTCACTGTCCCTCACTGGGATTCCCTCTCAGTCACTGTCCCTCACTGCGATTCGCTCTCAGTCACTGTCCCTCACTGCGATTCGCCCTCAGTCACTGTCCCTCACTGCGATTCGCCCTCAGTCACTGTCCCTCACTGGGATTCGCCCTCAGTCACTGTCCCTCACTGCGATTCACCCTCAGTCACTGTCTCTCACTGGGATTTGCCCTCAGTCACTGTCCCTCACTCGGATTCGCCCTCAATCACTGTCCCTCACTGCGATTCGCCCTCAGTCACTGTCCCTCACTGGGATTCGCCCTCAGTCACTGTCCCTCACTGCGATTCACCCTCAGTCACTGTCCCTCACTGCGATTCGCTCTCAGTCACTGTCCCTCACTGCGATTCGCCCTCAGTCACTGTCCCTCACTGCGATTCGCCCTCAGTCACTGTCCCTCACTGGGATTCGCCCTCAGTCACTGTCCCTCACTGCGATTCACCCTCAGTCACTGTCTCTCACTGCGATTCGCCCTCAGTCACTGTCCCTCACTGGGATTCCCTCTCAGTCACTGTCCCTCACTGCGATTCGCTCTCAGTCACTGTCCCTCACTGCGATTCGCCCTCAGTCACTGTCCCTCACTGCGATTCGCCCTCAGTCACTGTCCCTCACTGGGATTCGCCCTCAGTCACTGTCCCTCACTGCGATTCACCCTCAGTCACTGTCTCTCACTGGGATTTGCCCTCAGTCACTGTCTCTCACTGCGATTCGCTCTCAGTCACTGTCCCTCACTGGGATTCCCTCTCAGTCACTGTCCCTCACTGCGATTCGCTCTCAGTCACTGTCCCTCACTGCGATTCGCCCTCAGTCACTGTCCCTCACTGCGATTCGCCCTCAGTCACTGTCCCTCACTGGGATTCGCCCTCAGTCACTGTCCCTCACTGCGATTCACCCTCAGTCACTGTCTCTCACTGCGATTCGCCCTCAGTCACTGTCCCTCACTGGGATTCCCTCTCAGTCACTGTCCCTCACTCGGATTCGCCCTCAATCACTGTCTCTCACTGGGATTCGCTCTCAGTCACTGTCCCTCACTGCGATTCGCCCTCAGTCACTGTCCCTCACTGGGATTCCCTCTCAGTCACTGTCCCTCACTTGGATTCGCCCTCAATCACTGTCTCTCTCTGGGATTCGCTCTCAGTCACTGTCCCTCACTGCGATTCGCCCTCAGTCACTGTCCCTCACTGGGATTCGCTCTCAGTCACTGTCCCTCACTGGGATTCGCCCTCAGTCACTGTCCCTCACTGGGATTCGCCCTCAGTCACTGTCCCTCACTGCGATTCGCCCTCAGTCACTGTCTCTCACTGGGATTCGCCCTCAGTCACTGTCTCTCACTGGGATTCGCCCTCAATCACTGTCTCTCACTGGGATTCGCCCTCAGTCACTGTCCCTCACTGCGATTCACTCTCAGTCACTGTCCCTCACTGGAATTCGCCCTCAGTCACTGTCTCTCACTGGGATTCGCCCTCAGTCACTGTCCCTCACTGGGATTTGCCCTCAGTCACTGTCCCTCACTGGGATTCGCTCTGAGTCACTGTCCCTCACTGGGATTCGCCCTCAGTCATTGTCCCTCACTGGGATTCGCCCTCAGTCACTGTCCCTCACTGGGATTCGCCCTCAGTCATTGTCCCTCACTGGGATTCGCCCTCAGTCACTGTCCCTCACTGGGATTTGCCCTCAGTCACTATCTCTCACTGGGATTCGCCCTCAGTCACTGTCCCTCACTGGGATTCGCTCTCAGTCACTGTCCCTCACTGGGATTCGCCCTCAGTCACTGTCCCTCACTGGGATTCGCCCTCAGTCACTGTCCCTCACTGGGATTCGCCCTCAGTCACTGTCTCTCACTGGGATTCGCTCTCAGTCACTGTCCTTCACTGGAATTCACCGTCAGTCACTGTCCCTCACTGGGATTCCCTCTCAGTCACTGTCCCTCACTTGGATTCGCCCTCAATCACTGTCTCTCACTGGGATTCGTTCTCAGTCACTGTCCCTCACTGCGATTCGCTCTCAGTCACTGTCCCTCGCTGCGATTCGCCCTCAGTCACTGTCCCTCACTGGGATTCGCCCTCAGTCACTGTCTCTCACTGGGATTTGCCCTCAGTCACTGTCTCTCACTGCGATTCGCCCTCAGTCACTGTCCCTCACTGGGATTCCCTCTCACTCACTTTCCCTCACTGGGATTCGCCCTCAATCACTGTCTCTCACTGGGATTCGCTCTCAGTCACTGTCCCTCACTGCGATTCGCTCTCAGTCACTGTCCCTCACTGCGATTCGCCCTCAGTCACTGTCCCTCACTGGGATTCGCCCTCAGTCACTGTCCCTCACTGGGATTCGCTCTCAGTCACTGTCCCTCACTGCGATTCGCCCTCAGTCACTGTCTCTCACTGGGATTTGCCCTCAGTCACTGTCTCTCACTGCGATTCGCCCTCAGTCACTGTCCCTCACTGGGATTCCCTCTCAGTCACTGTCCCTCACTGGGATTCGCCCTCAATCACTGTCTCTCACTGGGATTCGCCCTCAGTCACTGTCCCTCACTGCGATTCGCCCTCAGTCACTGTCCCTCACTGGGATTCGCCCTCAGTCACTGTGCCTCACTGCGATTCGCCCTCAGTCAATGTCTCTCACTGGGATTTGCCCTCAGTCACTGTCTCTCACTGCGATTCGCCCTCAGTCACTGTCCCTCACTGGGATTCCCTCTCAGTCACTGTCCCTCACTGCGATTCGCTCTCAGTCACTGTCCCTCACTGGGATTCGCCCTCAGTCACTGTCCCTCACTGCGATTCGCTCTCAGTCACTGTCCCTCACTGGGATTCGCCCTCAGTCACATTCCCTCACTGCGATTCGCCCTCAGTCACTGTCCCTCACTGCGATTCGCTGTCAGTCACTGTCCCTCACTGGGATTCGCTCTCAGTCACTGTCCCTCACTGGGATTCGCCCTCAGTCACTGTCCCTCACTGGGATTCGCCCTCAGTCACGGACCCTCAATGCGATTCGCTCTCAGTCACTGTCCCTCACTGCGATTCGCCCTCAGTCACTGTCTCTCACTGCGATTCGCCCTCAGTCACTGTCTCTCACTGGGATTCGCTCTCAGTCACTGTCCCTCACTGGAATTCGCCCTCAGTCACTGTCCCTCACTGGGATTCGCCCTCAGTCACTGTCCCTCACTGGGATTCGCCCTCAGTCACTGTCTCTCACTGGGATTCGCTCTCAGTCACTGTCCCTCACTGGAATTCACCCTCAGTCACTGTCCCTCACTGGGATTCGCCCTCAGTCACTGTCCCTCACTGGGATTCGCACTCAGTCACTGTCTCTCACTGGGATTCGCTCTCAGTCACTGTCTCTCACTGCGATTCGCTCTCAGTCACTGTCCCTCACTGGGATTCGCTCTCAGTCACTGTCCCTCACTGGGATTCCCTCTCAGTCACTGTCCCTCACTGCGATTCGCCCTCAGTCACTGTCTCTCACTGGGATTTGCCCTCAGTCACTGTCTCTCACTGCGATTCGCCCTCAGTCACTGTCCCTCACTGGGATTCCCTCTCAGTCACTGTCCCTCACTGCGATTCGCTCTCAGTCACTGTCCCTCACTGCGATTCGCTCTCAGTCACTGTCCCTCACTGCGATTCGCCCTCAGTCACTGTCTCTCGCTGGGATTCGCCCTCACTCACTGTCTCTCACTGGGATTCGCTCTCAGTCACTGTCTCTCACTGGTATTCGCTCTCAGTCACTGTCCCACACTTCGATTCGCCCTCAGTCACTGTCCCTCATTGCGATTCGCCCTCAGTCACTGTCTCTCACTGCCATTCGCTCTCAGTCACTGTCTCTCACTGCGATTCGCTCTCAGTCACTGTCCCTCACTGGGATTCGCCCTCAGTCACTGTCCCTCACTGGGATTCGCTCTCAGTCACTGTCCCTCACTGGGATTCGCTCTCAGTCACTGTCCCTCACTGGGATTCGGTCTCAGTCACTGTCCCTCACTGGGATTCGCTCTCAGTCACTGTCCCTCACTGCGATTCGCCCTCAGTCACTGTCCCTCACTGCGATTCGCCCTCAATCACTGTCTCTCACTGGGATTCGTTCTCAGTCACTGTCCCTCACTGCGATTCGCTCTCAGTCACTGTCCCTCACTGCGATTCGCCCTCAGTCACTGTCCCTCACTGCGATTCGCCCTCAATCACTGTCTCTCACTGGGATTCGTTCTCAGTCACTGTCCCTCACTGGGTTTCGCTCTCAGTCACTGTCCCTCACTGGGATGCGCCCTCAGTCACTGTCTCTCACTGGGATTTGCCCTCAGTCACTGTCTCTCACTGCGATTCGCCCTCAGTCACTGTCCCTCACTGGGATTCCCTCTCAGTCACTGTCCCTCACTGGGATTCGCCCTCAATCACTGTCTCCCACTGGGATTCGCTCTCAGTCACTGTCCCTCACTGCGATTCGCTCTCAGTCACTGTCCCTCACTGCGATTCGCCCTCAGTTACTGTCCCTCACTGGGATTCGCCCTCAGTCACTGTCCCTCTCTGCGATTCGCCCTCAGTCACTGTCTCTCACTGGGATTTGCCCTCAGTCACTGTCTCTCACTGCGATTCGCCCTCAGTCACTGTCCCTCACTGGGATTCCCTCTCAGTCACTGTCCCTCACTGGGATTCGCCCTCAATCACTGTCTCTCACTGGGATTCGCTCTCAGTCACTGTCCCTCACTGCGATTCGCCCTCAGTCACTGTCCCTCACTGGGATTCGCCCTCAGTCACTGTCCCTCACTGCGATTCGCCCTCAGTCACTGTCTCTCACTGGGATTTGCCCTCAGTCACTGTCTCTCACTGCGATTCGCCCTCAGTCACTGTCCCTCACTGGGATTCCCTCTCAGTCACTGTCCCTCACTGCGATTCGCTCTCAGTCACTGTCCCTCAGTGCGATTCGCCCTCAGTTACTGTCCCTCACTGGGATTCGCCCTCAGTCACTGTCCCTCACTGCGATTCGCCCTCAGTCACTGTCCCTCACTGCGATTCGCTCTCAGTCACTGTCCCTCACTGGGATTCGCTCTCAGTCACTGTCCCTCACTGGGATTCGCCCTCAGTCACTGTCCCTCACTGCGATTCGCCCTCAGTCACTGACCCTCAATGCGATTCGCTCTCAGTCACTGTCCCTCACTGCGATTCGCCCTCAGTCACTGTCTCTCACTGCGATTCGCCCTCAGTCACTGTCTCTCACTGGGATTCACTCTCAGTCACTGTCCCTCACTGGAATTCGCCCTCAGTCACTGTCCCTCACTGGGATTCGCCCTCAGTCACTGTCCCTCACTGGGATTCGCCCTCAGTCACTGTCTCTCACTGGGATTCGCTCTCAGTCACTGTCCTTCACTGGAATTCACCGTCAGTCACTGTCCCTCACTGGGATTCGCCCTCAGTCACTGTCCCTCACTGGGATTCGCCCTCAGTCACTGTCTCTCACTGGGATTCGCTCTCAGTCACTGTCTCTCACTGGGATTCGCTCTCAGTCACTGTCCCTCACTGCGATTCGCCCTCAGTCACTGTCCCTCACTGCGATTCGCTCTCAGTCACTGTCCCTCACTGGGATTCGCCCTCAGTCACTGCCTCTCACTGGGATTTGCCCTCAGTCACTGTCTCTCACTGCGATTCGCCCTCAGTCACTGTCCCTCACTGGGATTCCCTCTCAGTCACTGTCTCTCACTGCGATTCGTCCTCAGTCACTGTCCCACACTGGGATTCCCTCTCAGTCACTGTCCCTCACTGCGATTCGCTCTCAGTCACTGTCCCTCACTGGGATTCGCCCTCAGTCAGTGTCCCTCACTGGGATTCACCCTCAGTCACTGTCCCTCACTGGGATTCACCCTCAGTCACTGTCCCTCACTGCGATTCGCTCTCAGTCACTGTCCCTCACTGGGATTCGCCCTCAGTCACTGTCCCTCACTGGGATTCGCTCTCAGTCACTGTCCCTCACTGGGATTCGCTCTCAGTCACTGTCCCTCACTGGGATTCGCCCTCAGTCACTGTCTCTCACTGGGATTCACCCTCAGTCACTGTCCATCACTGGGATTCACCCTCAGTCACTGTCCCTCACTGGGATTCGCTCTCAGTCACTGTCCCTCACTGGGATTCGCCCTCAGTCACTGCCCCTCACTGGGATTCGCTCTCAGTCACTGTCCCTCACTGCGATTTGCCCTGTCACTGTCCCTCACTGCGATTCGCTCTCAGTCACTGTCCCTCACTGCGATTCGCTCTCAGTCACTGTCCCTCACTGCGATTCGTTCTCAGTCACTGTCCCTCACTGCGATTCACCCTCAGTCACTGTCCCTCACTGGGATTCCCTCTCAGTCACTGTCCCTCACTGCGATTCGCTCTCAGTCACTGTCCCTCACTGCGATTCGCCCTCAGTCACTATCCCTCACTGCGATTCGCTCTCAGTCACTGTCCCTCACTGGGATTCGCTCTCAGCCACTGTCCCTCACTGGGATTCGCCCTCAGTCACTGTCCCTCACTGCGATTCCACCTCAGTCACTGTCCCTCACTGCGATTCGCCCTCAGTCACTATCACTCACTGCGATTCGCTCTCAGTCACTGTCCCTCACTGGGATTCGCCCTCAGTCACTGTCCCTCACTGCGATTCATCCTCAATCACTGTCTCTCACTGGGATTCGCTCTCAGTCACTGTCCCTCACTGCGATTCGCTCTCAGTCACTGTCCCTCACTGCGATTCGCCCTCAGTCACTGTCCCTCACTGGGATTCGCCCTCAGTCACTGTCCCTCACTGCGATTCACCCTCAGTCACTGTCCCTCACTGGGATTTGCCCTCAGTCACTGTCTCTCACTGCGATTCGCCCTCAGTCACTGTCCCTCACTGGGATTCACCCTCAGTCACTGTCTCTCATTGGGATTCGCCCTCAGTCACTGTCCCTCACTGCGATTCACCCTCAGTCACTGTCTCTCACTGGGATTTGCCCTCAGTCACTGTCTCTCACTGCGATTCGCCCTCAGTCACTGTCTCTCACTGGGATTTGCCCTCAGTCACTGTCTCTCACTGGGATTCGCCCTCAGTCACTGTCCCTCACTGCGACTCACCCTCAGTCACTGTCTCTCACTGGGATTCGCCCTCAGTCACTGTCTCTCACTGCGATTCGCCCTCAGTCACTGTCCCTCACTGGGATTCCGTCTCAGTCACTGTCCCTCACTGCGATTCGCCCTCAGTCACTGTCCCTCACTGGGATTCCCTCTCAGTCACTGTCTCTCACTGGGATTCGCTCTCAGTCACTGTCGCTCACTGCGATTCGCCCTCAGTCACTATCCCTCACTGGGATTCCCTCTCAGTCACTGTCCCTCACTGCGATTCTCCCTCAGTCACTGTCCCTCACTGCGATTCGCTCTCAGTCACTGTCCCTCACTGGGATTCGCTCTCAGTCACTGTCCCTCACTGGGATTCGCTCTCAGTCACTGTCCCTCACTGCGATTCACCCTCAGTCACTGTCCCTCACTGCGATTCGCCCTCAGTCACTGTCCCTCACTGGGTTTCGCTCTCAGTCACTGTCCCTCACTGCGATTCACCCTCAGTCACTGTCTCTCACTGGGATTCGCCATCAGTCACTGTCTCTCACTGCGATTCGCCCTCAGTCACTGTCCCTCACTGGGATTCCCTCTCAGTCACTGTCCCTCACTGGGATTCGCCCTCAATCACTGTCTCTCACTGGGATTCGCTCTCAGTCACTGTCCGTCACTGCGATTCGCTCTCAGTCACTGTCTCTCACTGGGATTTGCCCTCAGTCACTGTCTCTCACTGCGATTCGCCCTCAGTCACTGTCCCTCACTGGGATTCCCTCTCAGTCACTGTCCCTCACTGCGATTCGCTCTCAGTCACTGTCCCTCACTGCGATTCGCCCTCAGTCACTGTCCCTCACTGCGATTCGCCCTCAGTCACTGTCCCTCACTGGGATTCGCCCTCAGTCACTGTCCCTCACTGCGATTCACCCTCAGTCACTGTCTCTCACTGGGATTTGCCCTCAGTCACTGTCCCTCACTCGGATTCGCCCTCAATCACTGTCCCTCACTGCGATTCGCCCTCAGTCACTGTCCCTCACTGGGATTCGCCCTCAGTCACTGTCCCTCACTGCGATTCACCCTCAGTCACTGTCTCTCACTGGGATTTGCCCTCAGTCACTGTCCCTCACTCGGATTCGCCCTCAGTCACTGTCCCTCACTGCGATTCACCCTCAGTCACTGTCTCTCACTGGGATTTGCCCTCAGTCACTGTCCCTCACTGCGATTCACCCTCAGTCACTGTCCCTCACTGGGATTCCCTCTCAGTCACTGTCCCTCACTGCGATTCGCTCTCAGTCACTGTCCCTCACTGCGATTCGCCCTCAGTCACTGTCCCTCACTGCGATTCGCCCTCAGTCACTGTCCCTCACTGGGATTCGCCCTCAGTCACTGTCCCTCACTGCGATTCACCCTCAGTCACTGTCTCTCACTGCGATTCGCCCTCAGTCACTGTCCCTCACTGGGATTCCCTCTCAGTCACTGTCCCTCACTGCGATTCGCTCTCAGTCACTGTCCCTCACTGCGATTCGCCCTCAGTCACTGTCCCTCACTGCGATTCGCCCTCAGTCACTGTCCCTCACTGGGATTCGCCCTCAGTCACTGTCCCTCACTGCGATTCACCCTCAGTCACTGTCTCTCACTGGGATTTGCCCTCAGTCACTGTCTCTCACTGCGATTCGCTCTCAGTCACTGTCCCTCACTGGGATTCCCTCTCAGTCACTGTCCCTCACTGCGATTCGCTCTCAGTCACTGTCCCTCACTGCGATTCGCCCTCAGTCACTGTCCCTCACTGCGATTCGCCCTCAGTCACTGTCCCTCACTGGGATTCGCCCTCAGTCACTGTCCCTCACTGCGATTCACCCTCAGTCACTGTCTCTCACTGCGATTCGCCCTCAGTCACTGTCCCTCACTGGGATTCCCTCTCAGTCACTGTCCCTCACTCGGATTCGCCCTCAATCACTGTCTCTCACTGGGATTCGCTCTCAGTCACTGTCCCTCACTGCGATTCGCCCTCAGTCACTGTCCCTCACTGGGATTCCCTCTCAGTCACTGTCCCTCACTTGGATTCGCCCTCAATCACTGTCTCTCTCTGGGATTCGCTCTCAGTCACTGTCCCTCACTGCGATTCGCCCTCAGTCACTGTCCCTCACTGGGATTCGCTCTCAGTCACTGTCCCTCACTGGGATTCGCCCTCAGTCACTGTCCCTCACTGGGATTCGCCCTCAGTCACTGTCCCTCACTGCGATTCGCCCTCAGTCACTGTCTCTCACTGGGATTCGCCCTCAGTCACTGTCTCTCACTGGGATTCGCCCTCAATCACTGTCTCTCACTGGGATTCGCCCTCAGTCACTGTCCCTCACTGCGATTCACTCTCAGTCACTGTCCCTCACTGGAATTCGCCCTCAGTCACTGTCTCTCACTGGGATTCGCCCTCAGTCACTGTCCCTCACTGGGATTTGCCCTCAGTCACTGTCCCTCACTGGGATTCGCTCTGAGTCACTGTCCCTCACTGGGATTCGCCCTCAGTCATTGTCCCTCACTGGGATTCGCCCTCAGTCACTGTCCCTCACTGGGATTCGCCCTCAGTCATTGTCCCTCACTGGGATTCGCCCTCAGTCACTGTCCCTCACTGGGATTTGCCCTCAGTCACTATCTCTCACTGGGATTCGCCCTCAGTCACTGTCCCTCACTGGGATTCGCTCTCAGTCACTGTCCCTCACTGGGATTCGCCCTCAGTCACTGTCCCTCACTGGGATTCGCCCTCAGTCACTGTCTCTCACTGGGATTCGCCCTCAGTCACTGTCTCTCACTCGTGATCATTCACCCACTATCAACCTCCTAGGGATTGACAAAACCTGGACTAGGTTAAATATATTAATACTGTGGCTTCATGGGCTGGGAATCCTGCAGCAAGTAACTCACCTCCTGATTCCCCAAAGCCTGTCTACCATCTACAAGGAGTGTGATGGAATACTCCCCGCTTGCCTGGATGAGTGCAGCTCCAACAACACTCAAGAGCTGAACCGCATGTTGGACAAAGCAGCCCATTTGATTGGCACCCCATTCAGCTCCTCTATCAGTGACACTCAGTGGCAGCAGTATGTCGCACTTACAAAATGCACTGCAGGAACCCACCAAAGTTACACCTTCAAAAACCATGACCTCTGTTGTCTAGAAGGACCACGGCAACAGATACATCGGATCACCACCACCTGCAAATTCCCCTCCAAAGCACTTACCCATCTTGATTTGGAAACATATCAGCTGCTCCTTCACTGTCGCGGGGTCAAAATCCTGGAAAATCCTCCCTAACAGCAGTGGGTTTATCTATGCAGTAAGAAGTCTCACAAACACCAGGTTAAAGCCCAACAGGTTTATTTGGTAACAAACACCACTAGATTTGATTGCTCGCTACCAAATAAACCTGTTGGACTTAAACCTGGTGTTTGTGAGACTTCTTACTGTGTTTACCCCAGTCCAACACCGGCATCTCCACATCAGGTTAATCTCTGCCACATGGACTGCAGCGATTCAAGAAGGCAGCTACCCACCACCTTCTCAAGGTGCAACTCGGGATGGGTAATAAATATTGGCCCCCAGCCAGTACGCCCACATCCTGTGAAAGAATCAAACTCACTGATTACCCCCCCAACATTCCAATTAACTCCTCAACCTCCCAATAAACTCCTTATCTCCTGATTACCATATGTCTCTCCTTCATCTCCCTGCATTGTCACCAGCCCTCCCGCACTCACTCCCCCCTCCCTTACCAGTAGTCTGGGATCCTCCAGGTTCGACCTTCACCACCAGGGTGGGAGGAACTAAGTTGACACTATCCACACTGGGAGAGACAGAGCTCTCGACCGTCGCCCACCCCCCCCACCCCCCGGCCCTCCCACCCCTGCAAGTTAAAAGACAATGGAAGCCAGGGAAAAGCAAACAAGTTTTCACAATTACCCAATTACTCCAGCAGAGAAAGCCAGTGACTGTAATTAATGAAGGGATCAATCTGTGTCCTGGGCAGTTCCAAATGTGCAGGGAGGGCACACAATCTGTCAGCGTGACTAGTCCACTGAGATCCACACAGCAACTCATAAATAACAATTAGAAATAATATCTATAATTCACTTAACACACATCACACTGAATGTGAGCAGACGGCTTCCCACAGTCACTTCTGCCATTACCCCCACAGAAATCGAGGGGGTAAATGAAGGGGTTATATCTGTCCATCCCGGTGAGGATTGAGAGTGAGGTAAGGGTGACAACTTTCCAGGATTGTCCTGCTCTCTCCAGGAATCGACGATTAATCTCTGACCAACACCCCGTTTATAAGTTATATTTCGTTTCCCTCAAACACCTCCCCTGCATGATTGAAATTTATTCAGATTTCAGAAGGTTAAGGGTACGAGTGCCAGTTCAGAGATCCAATGCCAAACTGCTCCTTCAGCTGATGCTACCTTTCAGGTGAAGCTAAGCTCGGATCTGCCCTCTCAGATGTGTTTCTCATGTGTTGGTACAGACTCGATGGGCAGAAGGGACTCTTTCTGCACTGTGTGATTCTGCAATTATTAAAGATCCCACTTTAAATGATTTCCCCCCCCGGGTCCCGTTCAATATTTATCTCTCAGCCAACATTATTCAGAAGTAGACTGGCTGCCCAATGGCAGGGGTACACGCGAGACTAACTCAATCATAGAATCCCGACAGTGCAGAAGGAGTCTATTCAGCCCATTGAGACTGCACCGATGACAATCCCACCCAGGCCTTATCCCTGTAACCCCATATATTTATGGAGCTAATCTCCCGAAACTAGGGTCAATTTAGCATGGCCCAATCTGCACATAAGAACATAAGAAATAGGAGCAGGAGTAGGCCATCTGGCCCTTCGAGCCTGCCCCGCCATTCAATAAGATCATGGCTGATCTGTCGTGGCTCAGTTCCACTTTCCCGCCCTCTCCCCATAACCCTTAATCCCCTCTCTTATCAAAAACCTATCTACCCGTGACTTAAATATATTTAGCGAGGCAGCCTCCACCACTTCAACGGGCAGAGAATGCCAGAGATTCACCACCCTTTGAGTGAAGAAGTTCCTCCTCAACTCCGTTCTAAACTGCACCCCCCTTGTCTTGAGGCTGTGCCCCCGAGTTCTAGTTTCCTTTCTAAGCCAGAAGAATCTCTCTACCTCTACTCTATCTATCACCTTCATTATCTTATACATGTCTATAGGCTTTCTTTCTGATTGTGGGAGGAAACCGGAGCACCTGGAGGAAACCCACGCAGACACGGGGAGAACGTGCAGTCTCCACACAGACAGTGACGCGAGGCCGGAATTGAACCCGGGTCCCTGGCGCTGTGAGGCAGCGGTGCTAACCACGGTGCCCACCGTCCCCACATCTCCTTCAAAGAGCTAACACAGACGCGATTGGCTTCTCCCTGTGTGACTCTACAGTTTCTGATATTCGCATCTGTTTATTTTTTTCTTTGCAAAATAAGCTGCTGCCGTGTAAACCCGTGTTCATCTTTCATATAAAATAATGAACCCAGAGACACGTGCCTTCACTGTGAGGGGGAGGGGAGATTGAAGAACAATTCTGAGACATTAACAGCAGGACAAACACAGCTGTGACTAGTCAGTGATTTAAGGAACAGCTTGCCTCCTCACTAACTGTCTCAGTCCTTAAGCGTTCCCGCTGATCAGAGACCGGGCTTTCACATGTTCACCAATTGCTTAAATCAATCTCACAGTAGCCAATTGGTAATCATTTTTATAATTGGCAGCATTTCTGAATTTTAAAAAGGGAAATTGCTCCTTTTATGAACTGCCTATACCGCACAGGTCACTATCTGACAGTACACCCCCCCCCCTCACCCCACCCCCACCTGTGACAGGAGCTGGCAATGCTCGTGGGTTCACTTGGAAGTGGGTTCAGTGTTCACTTCCAAGTCTGGGGAGTGAGAGCAGGGTACAGGGAACTGTAATGTACCAGAACCATATTCAGTCCTGGCTGTTGACATTAGTAAAAAGTCTGACAACACCAGGTTTTAGTCCAACCTATTTATTTGATAATATTCTCACAAGCTATTAGGGATGGACAATAAATGCTGGTTGAGCCAGTGATGCCCATGTGAATGAATAAAAAATATCTCAATGAGCAACTCTGAATCAGGAAGTTCATCTGTTCCAGGCTGACTCCAGAAACTGGAGGGTCAAATGTAATGAGATTGCTGCGATACCGAGGGAACGCTGGGATTATCAATATTATCAAATAAATCGGTTGGACTAAAACCTGGTGTTGACAGACTTTTTACTGTGTTTACCCTAGTCCAACGCCAGCATACCCACATCATGTTGACATTAGCTCATGGCTTTAAATCCCACTCCAGGGACCTTGGCACAGTGGTTAGCACTGCTGCAATCCAGTGCTGGGGACCCAGGTTCAATTCCAGCCTTGGGAGAACATCGAACATTACAGCACAGTACAGGCCCTTCGGCCCTCAATGTTGTGCCGAGCTATGTCCAAACTCAAGATCAAGCTATCCCACTCCCTATCATTCTGGAGTGCTCCATGTGCCTATCCAATAATCACTTGAAAGTTCCTGAAGTGTCCGACTCCACTATCACAGCAGGCTGTGCATTCCACACCCCAACCACTCTCTGAGTAAAGAACCTACCTCGGACATCCCTCCTATATCTCCCACCATGAACCTTGTAGTGACTGTGTGGAGTCTGCATGTTCTCCCCATGTCTGTGTGGGTTTCCTCCAGGTGCTCCGGTTTCCTCCCACACTCCAAAGATGTACAGGTTAGGAAGATTGGCTATGCTTAATTTTAACCCTTAGTTTCAGAGGGATTCGCAGGATAAACATGTGAGGTTAGTGATAGGGCTTGGGTGGGATTGTTGTCGGTGTAGACTTGATGGGCCGAGTGGCCTTCTCCTGCCGGAAGTCAGGGAGAGATTGTCTTAATAATCCCGGCAGCTTTACAGACCCCAGTTACAAATTTAAACTTGGTGTGCTTCCAGTGCACATGTCCATGGGTTGGGGTTTCCCTGTTGCCTCAATACACATCATCAGCTTCAGTCGGGATTTGGGACAGAAGTCACAGGCCAATAATGTGCCTTTACATTTTTCCTTCCAACACAGATAACCTCATACTTATCCATGTTAAACTCCACCTGTCCCAAATCATGCCCCATTCACAGAACCTACTCATATCCATTTGTAAATTTCTTATTTTACTATCACAACTTACTATCCCACCTATTTTAGAGTCATCTTCAAATATGGCTATGGTCCCTTCAAATTCTATATCCAAGTCTTCATATAGATTTTAAATAGTTGGGGAGCCCTTTGGTACCCACTGGTTACATCCTGTCACCCTGAGGAAGACCCATTTATCCTGACTCGCTGCTTTCTATTGGTTAGCCAATATCCTCTATCCAAACCAATAAATTATCCCTAATCCCATATGAAGTAACCTTTACATATTAACCTTTTGTGTGGCACCTTATCAAATGTCTGCTGGGAGTCCAGATTTACGACATCTACAGGGTCCCCATTATCCACCTTGTTTGTTACATCTTCGAAAGATTCAAGCAAATCAGTCAAGCATGATTTACCTTCATAAACCATGCTAACTCTGATGGGTTGCATCATAGCTTTCTAAATAAGAACATAAGAACATAAGAAATAGGAGCAGGAGTAGGCCAACTAGCCCTTCGAGCCTGCCCCGCCATTCAATAAGATCATGGCTGATCTGTCGTGGCTCAGTTCCACATTCCGGCCCTCTCCCCATCACCCTTAATCCCCTCTCTTATCAAAAACCCATCAACCCGCGTCTTAAAAATATTTAGCGAGGTAGCCTCCACCACTTCAACGGGCAGAGAATTCCAGAGATTCACCACCTTTTGAGTGAAGAAGTTCCTCCTCAACTCCGTTCTAAACCGCCCCCCCTTTATCTTGAGGCTGTGCCCCCTAGTCCTGCTATCCTTTCTGAGCAGGAAGAGTCTCTCCACCTCTATCCTATCCACCCCATTCATCATCTTATACGTCTCAATGAGATCTCCCCTCATTCTTCTAAACTCTAATGAGTACAAGCCTAATTTATTCAGCCTCTCCTCATAGCTCAACCCCCTCAACTCCGGCATCAGCCTAGTAAACCTCCTCTGCACTCCCTCCAAGGCCAAAATATCCTTGCGTAAGTACGGCGCCCAAAACTGCACACAGTACTCCAGCTGCGGCCTCACCAGTGCCCTATACAGCCGCAGCAAGACCTCCCTACTTTTATATTCAATTCCCTTCGCTATGAAGGCCAGCATCCCATTCGCCTACCTGACCACCTGCTGCACCTGCAAGCTGGGTTTTTGCGACTCATGCACAAGGACCCCGAGGTCCCTCTGCACCGTCGCCTGCTGCAGTTTTTCGCCACGTAAGTAATAATCCTTCCTACCATTATTCCTACCAAAGTGGACCACCTCACACTTGCCAACATTAAATTCCATTTGCCATTTCCTGGCCCATTCGCCCAGCCTATCTAGATCCTTCTGTAGACTCTCCCCACCCTCCGCACAATTTGCCTTTCCACCAATTTTGGTGTCATCAGCAAATTTCGACACCCTACACTCGGTTCCCTCCTCCAGATCATCTATATAAATGGTAAATAGCTGAGGCCCCAGCACCGACCCCTGGGGCACTCCACTAGTCACCATCCGCCAATCCAAATAGCACCCATTGACCCCAACTCTCTGCCTCCTATTTGACAACCAGTCCTCTATCCATGCAAACACCCTACCCCCAACTCCATGCCCCCTGACCTTCTGCAATAACCTCTTGTGAGGTACCTTGTCAAACGCCTTCCGAAAATCAAGAAAGACCACATCCACCGGCTCTCCTCTATCCACTGCCCTAGACACATCCTCATAGAACTCCAGTAAATTTGTCAGACACGACTTCCCTTTAACGAAACCATGCTGCGTCTGCTCTATCAAGCAGTTCCCCTCAAGATGCCTCGCTATTTCCTCCTTGATGACGGATTCTAACATTTTACCTACAACAGACGTTAAACTAACAGGCCTATAATTCCCCGCCTTTTGCCTGGCACCCTTCTTAAACAACGGCATAACATTAGCCGTTTTCCAATCTTCCGGCACTTCCCCGGAATCCAGCGACGTCTGGAAAATAACCACCAAGGCATCCACTAACACCTCCGCCATTTCTTTCAGGACCCTCGGATGCATTCCATCCGGTCCTGGGGACTTGTCCACAATCAGCCCCTCCAGTCTGTCGAGCACCACCTCTCTAGTAACAGTAATGTCATCGAGACCCTCCAGTCCTACCACCTTTTCATCGCTAACACCCGGCAAATTATTCACGTCCTCCTCCGTGAAGACAGAAACAAAAAAGTTATTCAAGACCTCAGCCATATCCCCATCCCCTACCACTAGCTCCCCCTTCTCATCCTTTAAGGGACCAACGTTCACCCTTGCCAGCCTCTTCCTTTTTATATATTTATAAATCCTGTTATTACTTCCCTTATAATGGGGCAGCAGAGTGGCACAGTGGTTAGCATTGCTGCCTCACAGCGCCAGGAAACCAGGTTCAGTTCTGGCCTCCGGCAACTGTCCATGTGGAGTTTGCATGTTCTCCCCATGTCTGTGTGGGTTTCCTCTAGGTGCCCCGGTTTCCTCCCACACTCCAAAGATGTGCAGGTTAGGTGAATTGGCCGTGCTAAATTGCCCCTTAGTGTCAGGGGAATTAGCTTGGGTAAATATGTGAGGTTACGGGAATAGGGCCTGGATTCAAAGAACAAAGAAAATTACAGCACAGGAACAGGCCCTTCGGCCCTCCAAGCCTGCACCAACCATGCCGCCTGTGGGAACTAAAACCATCTACCTTTCTGGGGACCATATCCCTCTATTCCCATCCTATTCATGTATTTGTCTATACCTCCATTAAAAGTGAAAGAAATTGTTGTTAGTGCAAACTCAATAGGCTGAATGGCCTCTTTCTGCACTGTAGGGATTCTATTGCTATTAGATTGAAACAATTTCTCAACATTAGCCAACAGCTCCCCACATTTTGCAGGTGTGGGGCCAATCGCGATGAAACTTCTCTCCAACACCTCGGGTCTCTCCCGAGATTTTACTGCCCCGTGGCCATTCACGCCCAAGTACAATCGGAGAACAAATCCTGGTCTCCACAACCTTAAACTGTTCAAAGACCAAACCAAACAGGAGGGTTAAACCCTTCTCTGTGAACATTAAAAAGCATGCTAATAATATCCTTGCAACGACTGAAAGAGATTTAGATCAGAGGAAGGAATGAATTGTTTACACACAAAGATGCCGTTTGATCTTATTGTTTTGGAATGAGAATTTACCATGCTTGAGTTTGTAAAATGAGTTTGAGAACAGAATTCCTCCTACAGTGAATGAGAAGAATAACATTTAGCTTAAATGAAATGTCCTTTGTGGAACTGAAGACTGAGAATAAGAAATGCAAGCATTGAGTTTTGATAATTCTACGCTGTTTCAATTCTGCTAATCCTATTTGTTACATGAACGGATTTTGTTTTAGTTAAACCTTTGTGATTGCATAATGTGGATTGTGCAGTTGTGATACAGAGGGAAGTTATCTGTAGTTAATAGAGTTTATAATGTTTAGACATGGTTTATTTATTTATTAGTCACAAGCAGGCTTACCTTAACACTGCAATGATGTTACTGTGAAAATCTCTAGTCGGCACTGTTCGGATACACTGAGGGAGAATTTAGCATGACCAATGCACCCAACCAGCACGTCTTTTGGAGGAAGCCGGAGCTAATCCACAGGGAGAACGTGCAGACTCCCCACTGACAGTGACCCAAGCCGGGAATCGAACCCAGGTCCCTGGCGCTGTGAAGCAGCGGCGCTCACCATTGCCGCACCATGCTGCCCCATCATAAAACAAACCCACACCAGAGTCAGGCTATCTTTCTTCCAAACGGGAAGATGTCCGTACACTCCGAAACTTCCCTTGAGTTTAAATCAAAGTTGGAAGCTGGGAACAACAATTCCCGGCCTGCCCGGAACTTCTGCACGTTGTGCCAGCGGGAAGTGGGCGTACATTCACGGTTCACCTACTTCAATGTCTTAATGCGAGGACAGTAAAAAGTCTGACAACGCCAGGTTTTAATCCAACCGATTTATTTGGTAGTAAACGCACAAGCTTTCGGGGTTAGCCCCTTCGTCAGGTGAATGGAGAGTTCTGGCCTCAGACAGAGCATATAAAGCACAGACAGTTTACAGATTACTGATTAGAATGCAAATCTTTACACCTAACCTGCTGTTCAAGTCTTGAAGTGGCCGACAATGTGAGTGGAAGGAGCACTGATCACAGGTTAAAGAGTACCCTTCGTCGTCCAGTACTTCCCCGGAGTGGAGAAGCTACGACATCTTCTCCGGAGTCTTCAACATATCATTGATGAAGATGAACATCTCGCCAGGGCTATCCCCACACCCCCACTTCTTGCCTTCAGACAACCACACAACCTCAAACAGACCATTGTTCGCAGCAAACTACCCAGCCTTCAGGAGAACAGTGACCACAATTCCACACAACCCTGCCACAGCAACCTCTGCAAGACATGCCGGATCATCGACATGGATACCATCATCACACGTGAGAATACCATCCACCAGGTACATGGTAAATACTCTTGCAACTCGGCCAACATTGTCTACCTGATACGTTGCAAGAAAGGATGTCCCGAAGCATGGTACATTGGGGAGACCATGCAGACGCTACGACAACGGATGAATGAACATCGCTCGACAGTCACCAGGCAAGACTGTTCCCTTCCTGTTGGCGAACACTTCAGTGGTCACGGGCATTCAGCCTCTGACCTTCGGGTAAGCATTCTCCAAGGCGGCCTTCACGACACACGACAGCGCAGAGTTGCTGAACAGAGACTGATAGCCAAGTTCCGCACACATGAGGACGGTCTCAACAGGGATCTTGGGTTCATGTCGCACTATCTGTAACCCCCGTGACTTGCCTGGGTTTGCAAAACCTCACTTACTGTACTGTCTGGAGACAATACACATCTCTTTAACCTGTGATCAGTGCTCCTTCCACTCACATTATCAGCCACTTCAGGTCTTGAACAGCAGGTTAGGTGTAAGGATTCGCATTCTAATCAGTAATCTCTAAACTGTCTGTGCTTTATATGCTCCGTCTGAGGCCAGAACTCTCCATTCACCTGACGAAGGGACTAACCCGAAAGCTTGTGAGAATATTATCAAATAAATAGGTTGGATTAAAACCAGGTGTTGTCAGACTTTTTACTGTGTTTACCCCAGTCCAATGCCGGCACATCCACATCATTAATGCGAGGAGCCAGCACCATGCAGATCCACAGTAGGAAAGAGAACGAAGAAGTGAAATGGTGCAAAACTTTTTTTTAGAGAAAGCCTCCCAGGGAGCAGTGCACGGGAAAAGGTCCTAAACCAGGGAGTGGAACAGAATGTAAAGAAGAAAGAAAATGAACAAAGTGAGAATTAGTCCAATAGAAAATCAGCCATGTAAAATGGAGACCAGCCAAAATCTTTCCTCTCTGGGGGTGGTGAGTGGTTGGAAGTCTCTTCAGATCAGCCATGATCTGAATAAAACGTTGAGAGGTATAGATGGGGTGGATTCTCGGAGGCTATTTCCCAGGGCTGAAATGGTCGCTACGAGAGGACACAGGTTTAAGGTGCTGGGGAGTAGGTACAGAGGAGATGTCAGGGGTAAGTTTTTCACTCAGAGGGTGGTGGGTGAGTGGAATCGGCTGCTGTCGGTGGTGGTGGAGGCGAACTCGCTGGGATCTTTTCAGAGACTTCTGGATGGGTACATGGGATTTAACGGGATTGAGGGTTATAGGTAGGCCTAGTAGGTAGGGATATGATCAGCACAACTTGTGGGCGGAAGGGCCTGTTTGTGCTGTAGTGTCCTATGTTCTATGATGTTATTAAATGGCAGAGCAGGCTTGAGGGGCTGAATGGCCTGCTCCTGCTCCTGGTTTGTATGTTCAACAGTTCATATGCCCCAGGTAAGGAACAGTGACAGAGGTCAGTAACAGATCCTGTCAGGTAAAGTTGAGGGAAAGGAGAAGAAAAATAGGTTCTGAGTTATTGAGAATGTGGCAGGGAGCAGTAAAGAGGATTCGAGAAAAACCCAGAAAATCTGAGAGGGTGCTAAAGGTTGGTGACTCTGTACCACAGACCATAAGGGCACAGTTCTGCTTGGCACAGTCAATTATCTGAAAGTGTACTTGGGAAGTGAAGTGTTACTGTACGCAGAAATCAAGGGGAAAGAAATCTTAGAAGGCAAGATTGAAATCCTGGAGGTGGACTCTCTTTGAAGTTGTCCAAGTGGGAATTGTTTCTGGAATGAATTCTAAGGCGAACTGCTCAAATATGGAGATTGGAAACTGCCATTAGAAAGACAGTTTCAGATTGATTCACAATGTGACAGGCATCACATGTCGGTGGCGCGGTAGCACAGTGGGTTAGCACTGCTGCTTCACAGCTCCAGGGACCTGGGTTCGATTTCTGACTTCAGTCATTGTCTGTGTGGAGTTTGCACATTCTCCTCGGGTCTGCGTGGGTTTCTCCGGGTGCTCCGGTTTCCTCCCACAGTCCAAAGATGTGCGGGTTAGGTTCATTGGCCATGCTAAGAAATTGCCCCTTAGTGTCCTGGGATGTGTAGGTTAGAGGGATTAGTGCATAAATATGTAGGGATATGGGGATAGGGTCTGGGTGGGATTGTGATTGGTGCAGACTCAATGGGCCAAATGGCCTCACTCTTTTATGAATAGTGTGATATGAATCCTTTTCTTGTGTTTATATTGAAATTGTTCTCATCTCTTTGTCTGGTTCAATTTTCTTATAGTTTATTCTTTGTGTTAAAAGCTGATTGGCAGACTCGAGTGAAGTTGTTTAGGTTTTTTTCCCCATGTTTTATAAAACAAACATAAAAGTGAGGATCTATCAAGCTCTGAAATCTGTCCAGCATTTACATCAGTTGGGGTCGGAATACTTTCGAGAATCACACTGCCTAGTACAGATTTTATCAATTTAAAGTCCTCCGCAGTGAAACATTATGAAATAAATGCGCTTTTGCCAAACAGGAACAAAGGAGAATAGAATTATACCAACAGGGAAGGATGTTGAAAGGACAATTTAGAAACAGGAAACTATTAGCCCCTCAAGTGTCTGCCATTCTATAGAACCATGACTGATCTAACTCTTGGTTAGACTACTTGTCTCAGTTTCATCATCTTATCAATCTTTGCCTGAAAAAAATCTCTCAAATTCATTTTTGAGCTTTCCAACGTTTTGGGGAGAGTGTTCCAGATTTCCTCTGCCGTTTGAGTGAAGCAATTCTCTCTGACATCAGCACTGAACAATCTGCTTCCAATATGAGTTTATCCCACCTAGTTCTGGTGTCTGGTAACCAGGGGAAATCACTTCTCCTGAGCCACCCTATCAAATGCTTTAAATATCTTTAACTCCTTAATTAGATCATCCTTTGATAGACTGAGAGCAAGAATAGGACTTACAGCCCTTTTAGACTGAATTAATGTAAGTCTGTTCCACGACAATGGTTGTATAACTCCATCCAGTTAAACTAAAGTCAAGGATATAATTTTTTAGCACAAGTGATACAGTGGTTAGCACTGCTGTCTCACAATGCCAGAGTCCCAGGTTCAATTCCGGCCTCGGGTCACTGTTTGTGTTGAGTTTGCACATTTTCCCCATGTCTGCATGCGTTTGGTTCGGGTGCTCCGGTTTCATCCCACAGTCCAAAGTTGTGCAGGTTAAGTTGATTGGCCATACAAAATTGTCCCTTAGTGTCAGGGGGTTTAGCAGTATAAATGTGGTCGGTGCAGGGATTGTGGTTTGTACAGATGTGATGGGCTGAATGGCCTTCTTCTGTAGTGTAGGATTCTATAATTCTAAAAGCAGTGCTTGCTGAAGGATCTTCTTTAAGATTCAGAATTTCGGTCCATTCAGGTCATTCTCCACACTGCTGTCTAACAATTGCATTCTGAAGAGTGAGAGCCCTCCAGTTGGGTGAGTGGTTACGCTTTGTTGTCCCGTCTCTCTATGGATCCACATTCCAGAGGCAATACTGAATCATCATATCATACAACACAGAGGGAGACCACTCCACCCATCATGTCGGTGCTGGCTCTTTGAAAGAGTTACCAAATTAGTTCCACTCCCCATAATCCTGTTGAGAATTTCGCCTGTGAGCCAATTCTCTTCTGAACCTGCTCCTTACTGAATGCAGCATCTTCCAGATCACCACCACTGGCTGGGTAAAGCAAACTTTCCTCCTGTCCTCTTGGTTATTTCGCTAATTGGACAGGGTTAAAAATGTGTTTCTCTGCTTTTTGGTTTCACAGTGGAGATAGCTGCAAAAACTCTGGGCTGAAAGAAAATTGAGACTGCTTCTCCATGAGAAAGTCTTGCAGACAAGGGGGTAAAAGTGCTGAAGTTGTCCTTCGGTTTAAGGTTGAATTTATTATGAACTTGAACACGAATGTGTCCCACTGTAGTCCGGTAAGACTATAAGTCATAGGAGCAGAGTTAGGCCACTCGGCCCATCGAGTCTGCTCTGCCATTCAATCATAGAACATAGAAAAACTACAGCACAAACAGGCCCACAAGTTGCGTCGATCATATCACTACCTACTGGGCTTACCTATAACCCTCAATCCTATTAAATTCCATGCACTCATCCAGAAGTCTCTTAAAAGACCCTATCGAATTTGCCTCCATCACCACCAATGACAGCCGATTTCACTCACCCACCACCCTCTGAGTGAATCATGGCGGTAACTTTTCTCATCTCCGTTCTCCTGCCTTTTCCCCATAACCTCTGATCCTCTTATTAATCAAGAACCTACCTATCTCTGCCTTAAAGACACTCAATGACCTGGTCTCCACAGCCTTCTGCAGCAAAGAGTTCCACAGATTCCCCACTCTCTGGCTGAAGAAATTCCTCCTCATCTCTGTTTTAAAGGATCGTCCCTTTACCCTGAGGTTGTACTCTCTGGTTCTAGTTTTTCCTAATAATGGAAACATCCTCTCCACGTCCACTCTATCCAGGCCTTGCAGTATCCTGTAAATTTCAATAAGATCCCCCCTCATCCTTCTAAACTCCAATGAGTACAGACCCACAGTCCTCAACCATTTCTTATATGACAAGCTCTTCATTCCAGGGGTCATGTCCTAGGGAAGTGTGGGGGGGATTTTCCACCCCATCTGCAGAGTGTTTTGTGGTGGTGGGAGGCCGTGCACATTCACTGGTGACGAGATCTTATGGTCTTGACTTTGTCGCTGGGGTTTCCCAGCAATGAAGGATGCCCTGAGGTTATTAAAGAGGCTATGTAAATGCACCTTCTCTCCTTCTTCCCAAGAAGCTTGCTATCAGCTCTCCATTCTGTCCTGTCTTACCACCTGCTCACCACTGACCTAGACTGAGAGCCTTGGACCTGGGCACGAGCTCCTGAATAATCAATGAATCCAAGTTAAACAACATTCCCATTGGACGTGTTTCTGTGCCCCGTGTATCCACTGCAGTAACAACATTCCACACACTGATGGGCAATAACACAGATGCTGAGATCACTTGTTGCTCTCACTTCATCTGCTCACTTTAGCGCTTAATAAATTTCATGTAATAGGTTTAAAATTAATCGCTATCTGCCCAGCAGCTGGAGTTAATGTTCAGCTACTTCAGATATTACACAGTCTACTGCTCTCAAAAACTCAAACATTCTGTGATTTAGCTTCACTCTCTGGCTTTGTCTGCAGCCTCCTTGCTTTTAACTCTTCTTTAAATCACGCCATCTTATAAAATAGGCCACTCGGTCCATTGTGTGTGTGCTAGCTCTATGAAAGAGCTGCCATTAGACCCACTCTCCTGCTATTTCCCCCAGAGCCCCTGCACATTCTTCCTTTCCAAGCCTTTACCCAATTCTTTCTTGGAAGTTCCTATTGAGCCCGTAAACCGGGTGCTCACAAGATGATGCGGCTACAAAAGGTGACACATATCGGGATTGCGGGAGTTCTCCCCAGAGCGCAGACAGTATACAAAGGACAAAGAACAACCCAGCACGGGAAACAGGCCCAACGAGCCCGTGCCGCCGCATCTTCCTACACCTACCCTGCCCTGTGTGTGTGTAGTAGCAGGAAGTAGTTAAGCTCATGAATAAACTCGTCTTCATTGTAAGGTCTAGTTGTCAATGCTTCAGGAATCCAGCCCATTGACAGAATCAGCTCCCATTGCCCTTTCAGGCAGCACCTCCCAGACAACAACAACTGCAAGTTTAAGAGAATTCTCATCTCCCCTTCTGATCCATTCCTCCAGGTGCCCCGATTTCCTCCAACGGTCCAAAGATATGTGGGTCAGGTTGGTTGGCAGGCATGCTAAATTGCCCCTTAGTGTCCTGGGATGCGAAGGTTAGAGGGATTAGCAGGGTAAATGTGTGGGGTTACAGGGATAGGGCCTGGGTGGGACTGTTGTCAGTGCAGACTCGATGGGTCGAATGGCCTCCCTGCTGCACTGTAGGGATTCTATGATTCCTTTTGTTGGTTATTTTCAATCTGTGTCTTCTTTGTTCCTTCCTATTTACTCAATCAATGTCCTTCTGAACACCTTTATTCAATTTCCCTGTAATCATCTCAGTTCTAAGGAGAACAATCCTGTCTTCTCCAGTCTCTGTGCACTATCTGAACTCTCTCGTCACTGACACTGTTCCAGTCAATCTCCTCTCTACCTTCTCAGCGTGGGACCCAGAATTGCACACCATCCCCCAACCCAGGCTAAGCCAGAGATTTCGAAAGGTTCTGGACAGCTTCCTTGTTTTGTATTCTGTGGGTGGTGGGTGGGAGACGGGGGGGGGGGGATGGACAGTTGCAGGAGGGAAAGTTTAAAAGGCTCAGTGCTGCGTGGTTTATGAAGTAAAAAGTCTGACAACACCAGGTTTTAGTCTAACCGATTTATTTGATAATATTCTCACAAGCTTTCGAGGGGGCTGCCTCTTCGTCAGGTGAATGGAGAGTTCTCCATTCACTCTCCATTCACCTGACGAAGAGGCAGCCCCCTTGAAAGCTTGTGAGAATATTATCAAATAAATCGGTTGGACTAAAACCTGGTGTTGTCAGACTTTTTACTGTGTTTACGCCAGTCCAACGCCGGCATACCCACATCATGGTTTATGAAGCCCAGGATCCCAAAGGCATCTCATTCCTTCACTGAGTTGACACTTAACAGCGCGAACACCACAAAGCCAAAACACTGCCACCTTACAGCAGCTCCACACAGCGCAGAGAAAATCCTGGGGTAAAAAATCATTTAGATACATACATCAAAGCAGAAGTAGGCCATTTGGCCCTTCGAGCCTGCTCCGTCACTCACCCACTTCAGAAACAGCTGTATTCAGAATCAAGGTTAGAGCTTAAATCCAACACTCAAACTGCCAATCCTGACAAACAAACAGCAAACACAACTTGCATTTATATAGCACCTTCAACATAGTAAAATCACTCAGGGAGGAATTATCAAACCACATAATGAGATGATGGTCTCCTCAGGGCGAGTAGAGGGAGTTGAGATTATTCTTGACCTGGTCTGCTTGCCTGCCTTAGGAGGAGTGGCCACGAAGGTGGGATCTTCATTGCTGGGGAGTAAGGGCGGGCTGGCCTGGTAAAGAGCCACAGGAGCTGCTGGCGTGGGTGGTGGGTGGGAGGTGGGGGGTGGGGAATGTTCAAAAGGTTCACCTCAGTGCTGTGTGACTTGGTCGCTGTTAAGATAAAAACACAATGGACCGTCATCCCCTGCTATCCTCCAAACACACCCCTTTCCCCATCATTGACACCTCATGTCACCCCCATGGCACCTCATGGATTCTCAAACTCTGCCCTTTGACCCATCACCTATGTCCCCTCAAGACTCTCACACCAGTTTCTGGTATATCTCGGTAGTATAGAGTAGCATGTCTTAAAAAATGCTTTGAGAAAATGTGATCCATTGATAACTTTCCCCGATGGAGACCCAGCTGATAAAAGTGTCAATAATCCTTGTCCTTGGGAGTTTCAAAAACAACAAAAAGACATTTAACATGTGCCGAGACTCAGTGATCAGACAACCTGAGCTGCTAACCAAGGACAGAGTTGAGGAGGAACTTCTTCACTCAAAGGGTGGTGAATCTCTGGAATTCTCTGCCCGTTGAAGTGGTGGAGGCTGCCTCGCTAAATATTTTTAAGAAGCAGGTTGATGGGTTTTTGATAAGAGAAGGGATTAAGGGTTATGGGGAGAGGGCGGGAAGGTGGAGCTGAGCCACGACAGATCAGCCATGATCTTATTGAATGGCGGGGCAGGCTCGAAGGGCCAGATGGCCTACTCCTGCTCCTATTTCTTATGAAAGTTTCCTCTGGGGAGCAGATGTTCTCCTATTATAAAACTGTCTGGGCTTTCTGCCAAGCCTCATCCTGTATGCTCGGCCGAGAGCCCAGTAATCCATTAGAGTAAGAGGACACCTGCTCCCCCGAGGGAATAAAAGCAGAACAATGCAGATGGTGAAATCTGAACTCCAAAATAAAAAATAAAATGTTGGAAATACACAGCGAGTCGGGCAACGTCTGTGGAGGGAGAAATAGGGATAATATTTTAGATCATCAGGACATTACCACTTGAACTGTTTGCTGGAATTTTACCGGCCCACCCACCATGGGATTGGAGTGGGTGAGGAGTGGAGTGTGGGAAGGTCCGTCGACCTGGTCGTAAAATCCCACCCATTAACTCTATTTTTCCAGCATTTTCTGTTAGTTTCTCCTTCCTTAACGAGCCCAGTTCATCAGGGTAAAAGACAAGACTGAAGCCTTTACAACAATTTGATGTCTAGTTAGTGACAGGCAGCATGGTTTTGTACGGGGAAGGTCATGTCTCACCAACTTGCTTGAGTTTTTTTGAAGATGTTATTAAGATAATTGATGAGGGAAGGGCTATGGATGTAGTTTATATGGACTTTAGTGAGGCATTTGGCAAGGTCCCACATAGCAGACTGGTACAAAAATTAAAATCACATGGGATTCAGGGTGAGCTGGCTAGATGAATACAGAACTGGTTTGGTTACAGAAGACAGAGAGTAGTTGTGGAAAGGTGTTTTTCAGAATGGAGAAGTGTAGCTAGTGATGTTCCACAGGGATCAGTGCTGGGACTTCTGCCGTTTGTAATATATATATATATAAATGATCCAGAGGAAAATGTGGATGGTCTGATTGGTAAGTTTGCCGATGACACAAAGATTGGTGGAATTGCAGATAGTGCCAAGGATTGTCAGGTGATACAACAGGATAGAAATAGATTGGAGGCTTGGGCACAGAAATGACAGATGGAATTTAATCCAGACAAATGTGAGGTGATGCATTTTGGAGGATCGAATTTAGGTGTGAATGATACTGTAAATATCAAAACCCTCAGGACTATTAACATACAGAGGGATCTGGGTGTGCAGGTCCATAGTTCTCTAAAAGTGGCAACACAGGTGGCCAAGGTGATTAAGAAGGCATATGGCATGCTCACCTTCATCAGCCGGGGGGGGGGGCAGTGAGTACAAGAGTTGGGAAATCATGTTGCAGCTAAATAGCCTTGGTTAGGCTGGGAGTATTATATACAGTTCTGGTCACCACACTACCAGAAGGATGTGGAAGCTTTGGAGAGAGTGCAAAGAAGGTTCACCAGGATGTTCCTGGTCTCAAGAATGTTACTATGAGGAGAGGCTGAATAAACTAGGATTGTTTTCACTGGAAAGATGGGGGCTGACGGGAGACCTGATAGAGGTCTTCAAAAAAATGAGAGGCTCAGACGGTGGGTAGTCAGAGGCTTTTTTCCCAGGGTGGAAATGTCAAATACAAGGGGGCACAGGTGAGAGGGGGGAAGTTTAAGAGAGATGTACAGGGAAAGTTTTTCACGCAGAGAGTGGTGGGTCCCTGGAACGCCCTATCAGAGGAGCTGGTGGAAGCAAGCAAATTAGCAACATTTAAGAGGTATCTGGATGGGTACATGAATAGGGAGGAAATAGAGGGATGTGGACTGAATAAGGGCATAAGGTTTTATTTAGTTTAATTAGGGCATCATGATCAGCACAGACTTGGAGGGCCAAAGGGTCTGTACCCTTCTTTGTTCGTTATTCGTATGTTGGTGTGCAACCAATTCAATTCACTCCATGTGATATTAAGAAACAGCTGAAGAAACTGGATACTGCAAAGGCTATGGACTTTGATAATAGTCCAGCAATAGTCCTGACTTGTGCCCCAGACTTTGCTGTGTCCCTAGCCAAGCTGTTCCAGTACAGCTACAACACTGGCATCTACTCAGCAATGAGAGAAGTCACCCAGGTGTGTTCTGTCCACAAAAAAAAAAGACAAATGCAACGTGGCCAACTGCTGCCCTATCAGTCTACTCTCGATCATCAACAAATTAATGGAAAGGATCTTTCACAGGGTAATGAAACAGCACTTACTCAGCAACAACCTTTCAGTTTGGGTTCCACCAGAGTATCAAGGAACCCTAATAATACTGAAGTCAATGGAAATCAGAGGGAAAGCCCTCTGCGGGTTGGAGTCATGCCTGGCACAAAGGAAGATGGTTGTGTTGGTTGAAGGTCATTCATCTCAGCTCCAGGACATCACTGCAGGAGTTTCTCAGGGTAGTGTCCTAGGTGCTAAGACCAAGGCCAGAAACTCTGAGGTGTTTTGTGAAGATAACCTAGACCCTAAGTTTTACATTTGATTTTGGCATTAGGGTGAGCATAAAATGTTTCATTCCAAGCGTGCTTCAAGTGACCACAAAGAAGCTTTTATCAAACAAAGTTTCTTTAAAAGCACAGCTAGAATATGACAAGAAGAATTAACATAACTTTTACCAATTACAAGATTTAAACATGATGCAGTATAATTCTTAACAGCTAGCTATCTCTGTTATTCCAAGTCAAACACTTCCCATAAACATACGCCCCTCCTAGACAGGACAGAAAAAGCAAGTATGCTCACATGATACTGTCTTTTGGGGTTTTTAACACCTGTTGTGAACTGGTCCTTTGGAGGTTGGATTAAATCTCTGAGGCCTCCCAGTCCCAGAACTTTCCAAAAAACCTCTGAAAAGAGAACGAGAGGATCAGAGACATTGCCTGCTTTCCAATAGCATCTAACAGCCACTCACAGACAGCAGAATTTCCAACTCCAGAGAGAGGGGAAAATGGGAGACATTGCTCGCTGTCTCACATCCAAACATGATCTGAGAAAAATGAAACTAAAACCTTAGATGTTTCTGTAGAAAAAAAAACAGACCCCAGGCATGACCTGATCTGTCAATCATCTCCAAATCAAGCTCCACTCAGCAATCCCCAAAAAATCATAAAACCCCAGGGCCCTGCATTAGGCCAGATTAAAAATAAATATGATGGCCATTATATTGCTTCAGCAACAATTAGAGGACACCGGCTACAGATGAAATAGTGTCAATAAAAGACCAGGCTTACTTGAAAATGCCTCAGAGAAACTTGATTAAAATACATTTCTTCAAGGCACAGTATCATCACACTTCCCCCTTAAGAAAAAATGACCATCAATATTCAAGGATGACTCCATTTTTCAAAACCTTTTAGTTTCACGCTACTAGTGCTTTACATTAAATATATATCATTTTATAAAATCAAAACATGCAAATATAACAGTAATTTGGTCAATTTCAGTCGTTGTCTTCCAACATTGAACATTCCTTCCACTTTCATCAAATTCGTCACAAATTGCTTCCTCAAACCCTGCTTTGATTCCAAGTTCAAGCTCAGTTTTATTGTTACAAACTAGCTCTTGTAATTATCTCAGAGAACTAAAGTGGATCGAGGAGGATAAAACTGTACATTTGTGTAGTCGGGGCCAATCAGAAAGGTCATTCTATCTCTGCCCCCTTTCTTGTCAATTGGCCTGGGTGCCTCCGTCAAGTGGTTCGACTCTTTAGTTTGCTCTGAATCTGCACCATCACTTTCTGTGCACTCTGTGGCAAAGACACACAGCAGATTGTCTTGCTCGGTGTCAGAACCCACTGCAGCTATGGTTCCAGAGATCATTGTGGCAGTTATGCTGCTGTGAAAACCACCGTAATTTACTTGAACACCAACTGTGTACAGCACTGTTTCACTGGGTATCCACGTCTGTGCAGACGGTACAGATTCATTATCCCAGCGGTTCATTTCAAATTATGGTACGATTTCAGCAAACAATCTCATTTCACGATGTTGCTTTTTCCTTTGATCTGCAGTAATACGATATTTCTGCTCCTCAATCTCCTTTTTGAGATTACACGTGACCGTTGCTTCATCCACATTCTGCTTCGCGTAGATGATGAGCTGTTTCTGACAGTCCGGCAATTTATGTTCAGGCAATTTGAACAATTCAGGAACCAGTTCCAAAACAGTCAACCTGTCTTGTATCTGTCTCTTCACCCGCTCACTTTCTTAGTTAACGTTATTGTCCAGTGACGGGTTCTCCTTCCCTCCTTCACCAGTTTTACATCATTGATTGAGACTTTTGGCTGCTGCATCTGAGACCGAGCGAACATCAGCTTCTCCTTCTGAGCCCGTGCCGACTTGAGAAGCTTATATCTACCGGAACAATATTTTCTACAACTACCTCATTCACAATTATTTAAACACTTCCCAGCTTATTCCCACATATCTCTTCCTGTCATTGTGATAACTCTTTCAGGTCATTTTGATTTTCCTCCGGAAGACAAGTCAATAATTTATCCCAGAGTCTAATAACTTCCTAATTATCCAATTTAATTTGAGGAATGTCAAATTCAGAATCACCTAGATTTGGTTCTTCACTAAGTTGTCACCTCTAACACATCCTATCAAAATACCATTTAAGCATATTCACCTGATACACTGAGTTTTCCTTCTATCTGGCGTTCTTATCAAATAGTTCACCCTGCTCGATTTCCTTTCAATTTGATAAGGGCCACTAAACCTTGCTTTTAAAGGCTCACCTACCACTGCAGCAATACCAAGACTTTATCCCCACTAGCAAAACTATGAATTTCTGATTTCTTATCTGCTTTCTGTTTCGTTAAAGCTGTGGCACTTTGAAATGTTGTCTAGCCAATTCTCCTGCTGTATTCAATCTTTCCCTAAAATTTGACACCTAACCCAATCGTATAATCTCAGAACACTGACTCGCCAATTTCTCCTTCATCATTTTAAGTGGTCCCCTTACTTCATTGACCAAAAATCAATTCAAATGGACTGAGGTTAGTTGATTCATTAGATGCATCCCTAATTGCAAACAGTACAAATAGAATTCCTTTATCCCAATCCTCCGGATAATCTTGACAATTAACTCTCAACATGGACTTCAAAGTTTGATGCCATCATTCTAACGCTCCCTGCGATTCTGGATGGTACGCAACAAATTTAAATTGTTTTATTCCTAAGATATCCATAATCTCCTTCAATAATTCTGATGTAAAATTTGATCCTGGATTTGATTGTATTTTTGTGGGTAGTCCATATCTAGTAAAAAATTAAAGTGACTCCTCTACAATCTTTTTCGCTGTAACATTGCGTGATGGAATGGCCTCTGAAAACCTAGTAGACACATCCATTATGAAAGATACCGAATCTCATTGGGAGTGGTCCTACGCAATCAATTAAGACCCTTGTAGATGGTTCCTCAAACGCTGGGATGGGTATGAAATATGTTGGTTTTATCACCGCTTAAGGTTTCCCTATCACCTGATACGTGTGACAAGGGCAACAAAATTCAACCACATCTTTATGCAGCCCAGGCCAATAAAAATGTTTTTGTAATGTAACTTGAGTTTTCCTTACTCCCAAGTAACCTCCTACTGGTACCTCATGTGCTACCCGCAACACCCCCTTTCTATATCCTACCGGTAATATCACTTGATGGAGCTTCTGCCCATTTTTCATCTGCCTGAAAATGTAAAGATCTCCATTTGCTCATGAAGACATTGTTTTTAAGATAATAACATTCCAGTATACACGCAGATTCTTTTTCTGTGCACACTTTCTGATACAACTTTTTTATCCCTATATCTTTCTGTTGTAACTCCACCTCATCCTCTACCTATTCTTGTTCTTTTCCAACTTTCTGATCAAAATTTGTTTTTGATAATGGAACTTCGACTTCTTTATCTTCACTCTGTGGTTTCTCCTCTTGTCTTAACCTGTTGCTTTGTGTCCTTTTTTAACCACACAATCAGGAAAATCCCAGGATATGCGTCATTGAACAACTCAGTTGTTTGATTTTCCACTGGCTTGCCAACCACAGTAAGCATCACTCCCACCTGCGATCCAGCTATATCGTTACCCATGATAATCCATTTTTCTGGACAAAATAATTTCTCTGTTACCTCCTATTACCACTTCACCACTCTTCAATGGACCATCCGACCTCACCTTGTATAATGGAACACTATTCTTCTACCCTAAATTCCACATTTTACCATCTTTTCTGCCAATAGTCTTCCCAAACTGCATAACTCCTCACCTTTTACCATCAAAGATCGGCTGGCCCTGTATCTCAAAATGTTAACCTCTTTTCTCCTCCTGATACACACAAATAAACTTTATCCACACAAGTAAATTCTTTCAAGAGTTCTGGCAGTTTCTTATTTAGTGCAGGAAACCTACGGACAATGGTTTAGAAATCTAAGGAAAGAACCTGGTCAAATGTACATAGAATTTGAAAGGATCAAACAAAATATTCTTGATTGGTGGCTAAGGGCTTTGAAAATAGACCAGACACAAGTTCTTAGAGAAACAATTATTTTGGAGGAGTTTAAAAATTCACTTCCCAAAGTAGTGAGAGGTCATGTGGAGGCGCAGGGGGTTAAAACTGCAAAGTTTGCATATTCAAATAATCATATTTAAAGAGACACACACCAAGCTTTTGATTATAACGCTGTCTCTCTCCCTCACTATCCTCATCACTGCTCCCAGATTATGCTTTCCCCTTTACTTCCACTATTTTAATTGCCGTTCACATTACATTGCAAGTTTCCAATGTTCAAATTTCCTTTCTTTTTCCATGAAGGGTCTTCTGGACTAGAAACGTCAGCTCTTTTCTCTCCTTACAGATGCTGCCAGACCTGCTGAGATTTTCCAGCATTTTCTCTGTTGGTTTCAGATTCCAGCATCTGCAGTAATTTGCTTTCATCCCTTTCCTCTCTTTCTCTCTTACTTTTTGTTCCATGAGGGCTATTCCTTCTTTTTCCTTTGGTTCTGCTTTCAATCACAGTTCAAAACTCTTTCATTTTCTTCCCATGTTGGAGCTCTTTTAATTCTGTCGTTCTTTGTTCCTCTCATTCTCTTTCTTCGAATTTTTATTCTTCTTCACGTTCAAACTGTTTCATTTGTAATGGAATTCCAGCCATTCCCACTGATTCTGATGGCGTTTCTGATCATTTTCAATGCTGAGCTATCGCCACAATTATCTCCATCTTCCTCGCCCCCGTCAGATAATGTCAACTGCAATATTTTTGCCAATTCCAAAAGATTTGTTTTGACCACTTTTTGTAAAGCACCCTGAGTGACTCATCCCACTCCCAGGAAACTTTAGCCACTGAAAGAGCCATTATTCCACAAGGCATTCCCTATTTACACCTGAATACAACAGCTGAAGAGAAAACACAAATATACTCACCACTCATTGTCTTTGAGTCCAATCATCTCAAACCAAACAAGGAATATAGACTTTAATTCCACAGAAAGCCCCAATTATAAAGAACCAGGCTAGAAATTCCAAGGTGTTTTATGAATTTAGACTAGACCCTAAGTTTTTATGCTTGAAGTTAGCACAGGTGAGCCTAAGATGTTTCACTCCACGTATGATACAAGTGAGCCACTAGGAAGCTTTTATCAAACAAAGTTCATTTAATAAAATATTTAAAATAAAGGAATCAGCATAACTTATACCAATTACACAATTCAAACATGATGTAGTATAAATCTTTGCAGCTAACTATCTCTGTTGTTCCAAGTCAAACAATATCCCACAAACAGACACCTGTTCTGGACTTGGTACAACAAGTAAGTATGCTCATGTAATGCTGGGTTTTCAGCTTTTTAACACCTGTTGTGAATCGGTCCTTTGAATGTTGGATTAAATTTTTGAGGACTCCAGTCTCAGAACTTTCCAAAAAGCCTCTGAAGAGAAAGAGAGGGTCAGAGACATTTCCTGCTTCTACCAGCTTCTAACAGCCACTCACAGACAGCAAAATTTCCGACTCTAGATAGAGGGGAAAACAGGAGACATAGCGCCTTGTCTCACATCCAAACAGGATCTGAGAAAAATGAAACTAAAACCTCGAACCTTTCTATGGATGAAACTGTCCCCAGGTATCACCTGACCTGTCAATCATCCCAAATCAAGCTCCATCCAGCGCTTCTCAAATGATAATAAAATCCCAGGACACTGCATTAGGCCAGATTAAAAATAGACCTGATGACCATTATACTGCTTCAGCAACAATCAGAGGACACCAGCTACAGACAAAATGGTGCTGATAGAATACTAAGAGTTGGTTGAAAAACCTTCAGGGAAACATGATTAAATACATTTCTTAAAGGCGCAGTATCGTCACAGAGGCCCAACCAACTTCAGCTGCTTCATCAATAAACTTCCCTCGACCATAATGGACAGAATTGGGGATGTTCGTTGATGATTGCACAATGTTAAGTACTGTCATGAATCCTCAGATACTAAAACAGTCCATGTCCAAATGCAGCAAGACCTGGACAATATCCAGGTTTGGGCTGATAAGTAAATAACATTCATGCCACAATGACCATCTCCAACAAGAGAGAATCTAATCATTGTCCCTTGACATTCAATGGAATTAAATTTAGACAAATGTGAGGTGATGCATTTTGGTCAATCAAATCAGGGCAGGATTTACTCAGTTAATGGTAAGATGTTGGGGAGAGTTACAGAACAAAGAGATCTAGAGGTACAGGTTCGTAGATCCTTGAAAGTGGAGTCACAGGTGGACAGAGTGGTGAAAAAGACATTCAGCATGCTTGGTTTCATTGGGATGTCTTGTTGAAGCTGTACACGATATTAGTAAAGCCACACTTGGAATACTGTGTACAGTTCTGGTCACCCTATTGCAGAAAGGATATTATTAAACTAGAAAGAGTGCTGAAAAGGTTTACTAGGATGCTACCAAGACTTGATGGTTTGAGTTATAAGGAGAAGCTGGATAGACTGGAGGGTAGGAGGCTGAGGGGTGACCTCATAGAGATCTACAAAACAATGAGGGACATTGATCTTTTCCCAAAGGTAGGGGAATCTAAAATTAGAAGGCATAGGTTTAAGGTGAGAGGGGAGAGATACAAAAGGATCCAGAGGTGTAATTTTTTCACACAGAGGGTGGCGGGCATCTGGAATGAGCTGCCAGAGGCAGTGGTAGAGGCTGGTACAATTTTGTCTTTGAAAAAGCATTTAGACAGTTACAAGTGTAAGATGGGTATAAAGGGATATGATAAAACACAGGATATTAAGGGCCTGTTTCCGTGTTGTAAACTTCTATAATTCTATGACCATTGATTATCCCCCACTATCAAAATCCTGGGGGTTAGCATTGATGAGAAACTCAACTGGACCAACCGTACGAATACTGTGACTAACACAACAGGTCAGAGGCTGGGAATAATTCACCTCCTGATTCGCCAAAGCCTGTCTGCCATCAAGAAGGCATAAGTCAGGAGTATAATGGAATACTCTCCACTTGCCTGGATGGGAACTTGATCCATAAATCATTCATCCATATTCATAAACATCCACTCCCTCTAACAGTAGCAGCAGTATGTACTATCTACAAGATGCGCCACAGCAAGTCACCAAGGTTCCTAAAACAACACCTTCCAAACCCACAATCTCAACCATCAAGGACTAGGCAGCGGATACAGGGGGAACACCACAATCTGGAAATTCCCCTTCAAGTCACTCACCATTCTGACTCGGAAACATATTGCTGTTCCTTCTCTGCTGCTGGGTCAAAATCCTGGATCTTCCTCTCGAACAGCATTGTGGGTGTAGGTACACCACATGGACAACAGTCATTCAGAAAGACAGCTCACCACCACCTTCTCAAGGGCTGGATATGGATGGGGATAAAATGATGGCCTAGCCAGCAACACCCATATCCTGTCAATGATAAAAGGACATTCAAAAACTGTCTCCCAGTGAGAATCAGCGCCTTCAGGAACTGTATCCAGTGAGAATCAGCACCTTCAGGAACTGTATCCCAGTGAAAGTCAGCACCTTCAGGAACTGTATCCCAGTGAGAATCAGCGCCTTCAGGAACTGTATCCCAGTGAGAATCAGCACCTTCAGGAACTGTATCCCAGTGAGAGTCAGCGCCTTCAGGAACTGTATCCCAGTGAGAATCAGCACCTTCAGGAACTGTATCCCAGTGAAAGTCAGCACCTTCAGGAACTGTATCCCAGTGAGAATCAGCGCCTTCAGGAACTGTATCCCAGTGAGAATCAGCACCTTCAGGAACTGTATCCCAGTGAGAGCCAGCACCTTCAGGAACTGTATCCCAGTGAGAGTCAGCACCTTCAGGAACTGTATCCCAGTGAGAGTCAGCACCTTCAGGAACTGTATCCCAGTGAGAGTCAGCACCTTCAGGAACTGTATCCCAGTGAGAGTCAGCACCTTCAGCAACTGTATCCCAGTGAGAGTCAGCACCTTCAGGAACTGTATCCCAGTGAGAGTCAGCACCTTCAGGAATTGTATCCCAGTGAGAGTCAGCACCTTCAGGAACTGTATCCCAGTGAGAGTCAGCGCCTTCAGGAACTGTATCCCAGTGAGAGTCAGCGCCTACAGGAAATGTATCCCAGTGAGAGTCAGCACCTTCAGGAACTGTATCCCAGTGAGAGTCAGCGCCTACAGGAAATGTATCCCAGTGAGAGTCAGCACCTTCAGGAACTGTATCCCAGTGAGAGTCAGCACCTTCAGGAACTGTATCCCAGTGAGAGTCAGTACCTTCAGGAACTGTATCCCAGTGAGAGTCAGCACCTTCAGCAACTGTATCCCAGTGAGAGTCAGCACCTTCAGGAACTGTATCCCAGTGAGAGTCAGCACCTTCAGGAACTGTATCCCAGTGAGAGTCAGCACCTTCAGGAACTGTATCCCAGTGAGAGTCAGTACCTTCAGGAACTGTATCCCAGTGAGAGTCAGCACCTTCAGGAACTGTATCCCAGTGAGAGTCAGCACCTTCAGGAACTGTATCCCAGTGAGAGTCAGCACCTTCAGCAACTGTATCCCAGTGAGAGTCAGCACCTTCAGGAACTGTATCCCAGTGAGAGTCAGCACCTTCAGGAACTGTATCCCAGTGAGAGTCAGCACCTTCAGGAACTGTATCCCAGTGAGAGTCAGCACCTTCAGCAACTGTATCCCAGTGAGAGTCAGCACCTTCAGGAACTGTATCCCAGTGAGAGTCAGCACCTTCAGGAACTGTATCCCAGTGAGAGTCAGCACCTTCAGGAACTGTATCCCAGTGAGAGTCAGCACCTTCAGGAACTGTATCCCAGTGAGAGTCAGCACCTTCAGGAACTGTATCCCAGTGAGGGTCAGCATCTTCAGGATCTGAGAGATTGCCTGATTGAATGACTGAGCCGTTATGTTGAACTCACCTTAAATTAAGACGATTGCGCTGCACATTAGACCACTCTGTCATTGAAGGTGGATTAATTTTTTAAAGAGCACTTTCCAAGATAACATTTGGGGATTGGTTTTAAAGTCCGATTACTCTGCCCAGGGGAATCCACATATTGAACACAGCTGACAAGGCGTAGTGTGAGCTGCCTTAATATCAATTCCCTGGGACGGTTCCCATAATTGGCTGCTGGGTGACTATAAACCCAAGATTTATAACATGGATCAAGCACTCACTGAACAGTAAAGCAGAGATACACTGCGTGTATCTATAACACAGCACAGTGACAGTAACCTGGATTCTGACAGCTTCCAGATTTGACTTCCACAGCTTCCAGAGTTTACAAAACATTGGTAATATGGTGACCAAATGATAGAAACACTCCATTAGTAATCGCTTTCAGCTGAGCGATGGATTCAGCCAGAGGATTGCTATATAGAATAACAAAGAGTGAGTTACAGACTGGAATCTAATCGAGGGGTTCGGGATGGTTTATATATAGAATAACAGATACCCGGGAGTGAGTTACAGACTGGAATCTAATCGAGGGGTTCGGGGTGGTTTATATATAGAATAACAGATACCCGGGAGTGAGTTACAGACTGGAATCTAATCGAGAGGTTCGGGGTGGTTTATATACAGAATAACAGATACCCGGGAGTGAGTTACAGACTGGAATCTAATCGAGGGGTTCAGGGTGGTTTATATATAGAATAACAGATACCCGGGAGTGAGTTACAGACTGGAATCTAATCGAGGGGTTCGGGGTGGTTTATATACAGAATAACAGATACCCGGGAGTGAGTTACAGACTGGAATCTAATCGAGGGGTCGGGGTGGTTTATATATAGAATAACAGGTACCCGGGAGTGAGTTACAGACTGGAATCTAATTGAGGGGTTCGGGGTGGTTTATATATAGAATAACAGATACCCGGGAGTGAGTTACAGACTGGAATCTAATCGAGGGGTTCGGGGTGGTTTATATATAGAATAACAGATACCCGGGAGTGAGTTACAGACTGGAATCTAATTGAGGGGTTCGGGGTGGTTTATATATAGAATAACAGATACCCGGGAGTGAGTTACAGACTGGAATCTAATTGAGGGGTTCGGGGTGGTTTATATATAGAATAACAGATACCCGGGAGTGAGTTACAGACTGGAATCTAGAGGGGTTCAGGGTGGTTTATATATAGAATAACAGATACCCGGGAGTGAGATACAGACTGGAATCTAATCGAAGGGTTCGGGGTGGTTTATATATAGAATAACAGATACCCGGGAGTGAGTTACAGACTGGAATCTAATCGAAGGGTTCGGGGTGGTTTATATATAGAATAACAGATACCCGGGAGTGAGTTACAGACTGGAATCTAATTGAGGGGTTCGGGGTGGTTTATATATAGAATAACAGATACCCGGGAGTGAGTTACAGACTGGAATCTAATCGAGGGGTTCGGGGTGGTTTATATACAGAATAACAGATACCCGGGAGTGAGTTACAGACTGGAATCTAATCGAGGGGTTTGGGGTGGTTTATATATAGAATAACAGATACCCGGGAGTGGGTTACAGACTGAAATCTAATCGAGGGGTTCGGGGTGGTTTATATAGAGAATAACAGATACCCGGGAGTGAGTTACAGACTGGAATCTAATTGAGGGGTTCGGGGTGGTTTATATATAGAATAACAGATACCCGGGAGTGAGTTACAGACTGGAATCTAATTGAGGGGTTCGGGGTGGTTTATATATAGAATAACAGATACCCGGGAGTGGGTTACAGACTGAAATCTAATCGAGGGGTTCGGGGTGGTTTATATAGAGAATAACAGATACACGGGAGTGAGTTACAGACTGGAATCTAATCGAGGGGTTCGGGGTGGTTTATATATAGAATAACAGATACCCGGGAGTGAGTTACAGACTGGAATCTAATCGAGGGGTTCGGGGTGGTTTATATATAGAATAACAGATACCCGGGAGTGAGTTACAGACTGGAATCTAATCGAGGGGTTCGGGGTGGTTTATATATAGAATAACAGATACCCGGGAGTGAGTTACAGACTGGAATCTAATTGAGGGGTTCGGGGTGGTTTATATATAGAATAACAGATACCCGGGAGTGGGTTACAGACTGAAATCTAATCGAGGGGTTCGGGGTGGTTTATATAGAGAATAACAGATACCCGGGAGTGAGTTACAGACTGGAATCTAATCGAGGGGTTCGGGGTGGTTTATATATAGAATAACAGATACCCGGGAGTGAGTTACAGACTGGAATCTAATTGAGGGGTTCGGGGTGGTTTATATATAGAATAACAGATACCCGGGAGTGGGTTACAGACTGAAATCTAATCGAGGGGTTCGGGGTGGTTTATATAGAGAATAACAGATACCCGGGAGTGAGTTACAGACTGGAATCTAATCGAGGGGTTCGGGGTGGTTTATATACAGAATAACAGACACCCGGGAGTGAGTTACAGACTGGAATCTAATCGAGGGGTTCGGGTTGGTTTATATACAGAATAACAGATACCCAGGAGTGAGTTACAGACTGGAATCTAATCGAGGGGTTCGGGGTGGTTTATATATAGAATAACAGATACCCGGGAGTGAGTTACAGACTGGAATCTAATCGAGGGGTTCGGGGTGGTTTATATATAGAATAACAGATACCCGGGAGTGAGTTACAGACTGGAATCTAATCGAGGGGTTCGGGATGGATAATATATAGAATAACAGATACCCGGGAGTGAGTTACAGACTGGAATCTAATCGAGGGGTTCGGGGCGGTTTATATATAGAATAACAGATATCCAGGAGTGAGTTACAGACTGGAATCTAATCGAGGGGTTCGGGGGGGGTTTATATATAGAATAACAGATACCCGGGAGTGAGTTACAGACTGGAATCTAATCGAGGGGTTCGGGGTGGTTTATATATAGAATAACAGATACCTGGGAGTGACTTACAGACTGGAAACTAATCGAGGGGTTCAGGGTGGTTTATATATAGAATAACAGATATCTGGGAGTGAGTTACAGACTGGAATCTAATCGAGGGGTTCGGGGTGGTTTATATATAGAATAACAGATACCCAGGTGTGAGTTACAGACTGGAATCTAATCGAGGGGTTCAGGGTGGTTTATATATAGAATAACAGATATCCGGGAGTGAATTACAGACTGGAATCTAATCGAGGGGTTCGGGGTGGTTTATATATAGAATAACAGATACCCAGGTGTGAGTTACAGACTGGAATCTAATCGAGGGGTTCAGGGTGGTTTATATATAGAATAACAGATATCCGGGAGTGAATTACAGACTGGAATCTAATCGAGGGGTTCGGGGGGGGTTTATATATAGAATAACAGATACCCGGGAGTGAGTTACAGACTGGAATCTAATCGAGGGGTTCGGGGTGGTTTATATATAGAATAACAGATACCCGGGAGTGAGTTACAGACTGGAATCTAATCGAGGCGTTCGGGGTGGTTTATATATAGAATAACAGATACCCGGGAGTGAGTTACAGACTGGAATCTAATCGAGGGGTTCGGGGTGGTTTATATATAGAATAACAGATACCCGGGAGTGAGTTACAGACTGGAATCTAATCGAGGGGTTCGGGGTGGTTTATATATAGAATAACAGATACCCGGGAGTGAGTTACAGACTGGAATCTAATCGAGGGGTTCGGGGTGGTTTATATATAGAATAACAGATACTTGGGTGGCACAGTGGTTAGCACTGCTGCCTCACAGCTCCTGGGACCCAGGTTCAATTCCTGGCTTTGGTCACTGTCTGTGCGTAGGTTACACATTCTCCCAACGTTTGCGTGGGTTTCCTCCGGGTGCTCTGGTAGCCTCCCACAGTCCAAAGATGTGTGGGTTAGGTGGATTGGCCATGCTAAATTGCCCATGTCTGGGGGACTCACTAGTAGGTGCAAGGGGATAGAGCCTGTGTGGGATTATGATTGGTGCAGACTCAATGGGCCAAATGGCCTCCTTCTACACTGTAGGGGTTCTATGAATGTAGAAAAATGGATAGACAACCTCTTTCTCTTTCCTTTTTTCACATTCCTGGCCCTGTGATGTTTTGGGCACTGTAAAATGTCAGGGTGTTTAGTGTAAAAGGATGGTTTTTGCCTGTAGATAATGTTAACCTTACGATATGCCAGTGACCCTGTAGTAATCCTGGCTGACCCCTGCAATGCCAGGCTGGCAACTGTCTCACTGTTGTGAGGCTGCAAGGTTTGCAAATGCTGGGACCTCACCTGGAACAGTCAGGAGGGTTTGGGTGTATTGAACAGGAGGACAGACTGCAGCTGTGATCTTTCTGAGGGCAGCGAGATGTGAAGGGATTTGTACTAAAAATGGGAGAGCCATAAATCCCATCATTATTGACTTGTAATGTCAATATGTGACAGAGAGCAGACAGAGGAGCTTTTAAAACATTGGCTGAACATAATTACTGCTTCACTGCAGTGAGAGGAAAGGCTGGGATTCCAATAACCACACTTGGCCTTTGGGTAACTCCTCACATAGCCAGACTGTCCAAGGCATTTTTAAAAGAAGAAAAGGCTCAAATGTATTTATTAAGTGTCACAAGTCGGCTCGCATTAACACTACAATGAAGTTACACTCCTGTGCCTGTTTATTTGCACTGAGAGGAAACTGGAGCACCCAGAGGAAGCCCACACAGACAGAGTGAGAACAGTGCAGGTTCTGCACACACATTGGGAATCGAACCAGGGTCCCTGGTGCTGTGAAGCAGCATTGCTAACCACTGTGTCACCGTGCTGCAATGACAGATCAAACCCAGGTACAGAGAAAGGTGCTGGGCTCGGCGAACATTTGGGGCAGATTTTAAGGAGAACCTTAGCTGAGGCATGGGGAGGGTTTGGGAGGTAACTGCAGAGCTTAGGACCGAGGCAGCGAAAGGCAGGGCCAGCAGTAGTAGATTAATTACAACCAGAACATTCAGTGGTGAAGACAGTAACAGGAGATCTTTCATCCCTAAGATCCTGTTCCAGAATTGAATCAGATTCTGACAGATCAGAATCTAAATTCCATTTCACCAGCAAGACTCCACATCCCTCAGTAACACTGAGCCAACCAGAATCTGTGACTGTCAGTGTTGAAAACTCCAAATGATGGGCTGTTAGAATCACAGATTTCAGTGAGTAAGTAGCATCCATCCGAAATCTGTAACAACCAATAACCTCAACTCTCATGGACACAAACTCACTGTCACAGGGAGCGGGGAGAGTGTGGAACTCACTGTCACAGGGAGTGGGGAGAGTGTGGAACTCACTGTCACAGGGAGCGGTGAGAGTGTGGAACTCACTGTCACAGGGAGCGGTGAGAGTGTGGAACTCACTGTCACAGGGAGCGGTGAGAGTGTGGAACTCACTGTCACAGGGAGCGGTGAGAGTGTGGAACCCACTGTCACAGGGAGCGGTGAGAGTGTGGAACTCACTGTCACAGGGAGCGGTGAGAGTGTGGAACTCACTATCACAGGGAGCGGTGAGAGTGTGGAACTCACTGTCACAGGGAGTGGGGAGAGTGTGGAACTCACGGTCACAGGGAGTGGTGAGAGTGTGGAACTCACTGTCACAGGGAGCGGTGAGAGTGTGGAACTCACTATCACAGGGAGTGGTGAGAGTGTGGAACTCACTGTCACAGGGAGCGGTGAGAGTGTGGAACTCACTGTCACAGGGAGTGGGGAGAGTGTGGAACTCACTGTCACAGGGAATGGGGAGAGTGTGGAACTCACTCTCACAGGGAGCAGTGAGAGTGTGGAACTCACTGTCACAGGGAGCGGTGAGAGTGTGGAACTCACTGTCACAGGGAGCAGTGAGAGTGTGGAACTCACTGTCACAGGGAGCGGGGAGAGTGTGGAACTCACTCTCACAGGGAGCGGGGAGAGTGTGGGACTCACTGTCACAGGGAGCGATGAGAGTGTGGAACTCACTGTCACAGGGAGTGGTGAGAGTGTGGAACTCACTGTCACAGGGAGTGGGGAGAGTGTGGAACTCACTGTCACAGGGAGTGGGGAGAGTGTGGAACTCACTGTCACAGGGAATGGGGAGAGTGTGGAACTCACTGTCACAGGGAGTGGGGAGAGTGTGGAACTCACTGTCACAGGGAGTGGTGAGAGTGTGGAACTCACTGTCACAGGGAGCGGTGAGAGTGTGGAACTCACTGTCACAGGGAATGGGGAGAGTGTGGAACTCACTGTCACAGGGAATGGGGAGAGTGTGGAACTCACTGTCACAGGGAGTGGTGAGAGTGTGGAACTCACTGTCACAGGGAGCGGTGAGAGTGTGGAACTCACTGTCACAGGGAGCGGGGAGAGTGTGGAACTCACTGTCACAGGGAATGGGGAGAGTGTGGAACTCACTGTCACAGGGAATGGGGAGAGTGTGGAACTCACTGTCACAGGGAGTGGTGAGAGTGTGGAACTCACTGTCACAGGGAGCGGTGAGAGTGTGGAACTCACTGTCACAGGGAGCGGGGAGAGTGTGGAACTCACTGTCACAGGGAATGGGGAGAGTGTGGAACTCACTGTCACAGGGAGTGGGGAGAGTGTGGAACTCACTGTCACAGGGAATGGGGAGAGTGTGGAACTCACTGTCACAGGGAGCGGTGAGAGTGTGGAACTCACTGTCACAGGGAGCGGTGAGAGTGTGGAACTCACTGTCACAGGGAGCGGTGAGAGTGTGGAACTCTGTCACAGGGAGTGGTGAGAGTGTGGAACTCACTGTCACAGGGAGTGGTGAGAGTCTGGAACTCACTGTCACAGGGAGTGGTGAGAGTGTGGAACTCACTGTCACAGGGAGCGGTGAGAGTGTGGAACTCACTGTCACAGGGAGCGGTGAGAGTGTGGAACTCACTGTCACAGGGAGCGGTGAGAGTGTGGAACTCACTGTCACAGGGAGCGGGGAGAGTGTGGAACTCACTGTCACAGGGAGCGGTGAGAGTGTGGAACTCACTGTCACAGGGAGCGGTGAGAGTGTGGAACTCACTGTCACAGGGAGCGGTGAGAGTGTGGAACTCACTATCACAGGGAGCGGTGAGAGTCTGGAACTCACTGTCACAGGGAGTGGTGAGAGTGTGGAACTCACTATCACAGGGAGTGGTGAGAGTGTGGAACTCACTATCACAGGGAGCGGTGAGAGTGTGGAACTCACTATCACAGGGAGTGGTGAGAGTGTGGAACTCACTGTCACAGGGAGCGGTGAGAGTGTGGAACTCTGTCACAGGGAGTGGTGAGAGTGTGGAACTCACTGTCACAGGGAGTGGTGAGAGTGTGGAACTCACTGTCACAGGGAGCGGTGAGAGTGTGGGACTCACTGTCACAGGGAGTGGGGAGAGTGTGGAACTCACTGTCACAGGGAGTGGGGAGAGTGTGGAACTCACTGTCACAGGGAGCGGTGAGAGTGTGGAACTCACTGTCACAGGGAGCGGGGAGAGTGTGGAACTCACTGTCACAGGGAGTGGGGAGAGTGTGGAACTCACTGTCACAGGGAGCGGTGAGATTGTGGAACTCACTGTCACAGGGAGCGGTGAGAGTGTGGAACTCACTGTCACAGGGAGTGGGGAGAGTGTGGGACTCACTGTCACAGGGAGTGGGGAGAGTGTGGAACTCACTGTCACAGGGAGTGGGGAGAGTGTGGAACTCACTGTCACAGGGAGCGGTGAGAGTGTGGAACTCACTGTCACAGGGAGCGGGGAGAGTGTGGAACTCACTGTCACAGGGAGCGGTGAGAGTGTGGAACTCACTGACACAGGGAGCGGTGAGAGTGTGGAACTCACTGTCACAGGGAGCGGTGAGAGTGTGGAACTCACTGTCACAGGGAGCGGTGAGATTGTGGAACTCACTATCACAGGGAGCGGTGAGAGTGTGGAACTCACTATCACAGGGAGCGGTGAGAGTGTGGAACTCACTGTCACAGGGAGCGGTGAGAGTGTGGAACTCACTGTCACAGGGAGCGGTGAGAGTGTGGAACTCACTGTCACAGGGAGCGGTGAGAGTGTGGAACTCACTGTCACAGGGAGCGGTGAGAGTGTGGAACTCACTGTCACAGGGAGTGGTGAGAGTGTGGAACTCACTATCACAGGGAATGGTGAGAGTGTGGAACTCACTATCACAGGGAGCGGTGAGAGTGTGGAACTCACTGTCACAGGGAGTGGGGAGAGTGTGGAACTCACTATCACAGGGAGCGGTGAGAGTGTGGAACTCACTGTCACAGGGAGCGGTGAGAGTGTGGAACTCACTGTCACAGGGAGTGGTGAGAGTGTGGAACTCACTGTCACAGGGAGCGGGGAGAGTGTGGAACTCACTGTCACAGGGAGTGGTGAGAGTGTGGAACTCACTGTCACAGGGAGTGGTGAGAGTGTAGAACTCACTGTCACAGGGAGTGGGGAGAGTGTGGAACTCACTGTCACAGGGAATGGGGAGAGTGTGGAACTCACTGTCACAGGGAGCGGGGAGAGTGTGGAACTCACTGTCACAGGGAGTGGTGAGAGTGTGGAACTCACTGTCACAGGGAGTGGGGAGAGTGTGGAACTCACTGTCACAGGGAGCGGTGAGAGTGTGGAACTCACTGTCACAGGGAGTGGTGAGAGTGTGGAACTCACTGTCACAGGGAGTGGTGAGAGTGTGGAACTCACTGTCACAGGGAGCGGTGAGAGTGTGGAACTCACTGTCACAGGGAGCGGTGAGAGTGTGGAACTCACTGTCACAGGGAGTGGTGAGAGTGTGGAACTCACTGTCACAGGGAGCGGTGAGAGTGTGGAACTCACTGTCACAGGGAGTGGTGAGAGTGTGGAACTCACTGTCATAGGGAGTTGGGAGAGTGTGGAACTCACTGTCACAGGGAGCGGTGAGAGTGTGGAACTCACTATCACAGAGAGCGGTGAGAGTGTGGAACTCACTGTCACAGGGAGTGGGGAGAGTGTGGAACTCACTGTCACAGGGAGTGGGGAGAGTGTGGAACTCACTGTCACAGGGAGTGGGGAGAGTGTGGAACTCACTGTCACAGGGAGTGGTGAGAGTGTGGAACTCACTGTCACAGAGAGCGGTGAGAGTGTGGAACTCACTGTCACAGGGAGTGGTGAGAGTGTGGAACTCACTGTCACAGGGAGTGGGGAGAGTGTGGAACTCACTGTCACAGGGACTGGTGAGAGTGTGGAACTCACTGTCACAGGGAGTGGTGAGAGTGTGGAACTCACTGTCACAGAGAGCGGTGAGAGTGTGGAACTCACTGTCACAGGGAGTGGTGAGAGTGTGGAACTCACTGTCACAGGGAGCGGTGAGAGTGTGGAACTCACTGTCACAGAGAGCGGTGAGAGTGTGGAACTCACTGTCACAGGGAGTGGTGAGAGTGTGGAACTCACTATCACAGGGAGTGGGGAGAGTGTGGAACTCACTGTCACAGGCAGCGGTGAGAGTGTGGAACTCACTGTTACAGGGAGTGGTGAGAGAGTGGAACTCACTGTCACAGGGAGTGGTGAGAGTGTGGAACTCACTGTCACAGGGAGTGGGGAGAGAGTGGAACTCACTGTCACAGGGAGTGGTGAGAGTGTGGAACTCACTGTCACAGGGAGCGGTGAGAATGTGGAACTCACTGTCACAGGGAGTGGTGAGAGTGTGGAACTCACTGTCACAGGGAGTGGGGAGAGTGTGGAACTCACTGTCACAGGGAGTGGTGAGAGTGTGGAACTCACTGTCACAGGGAGTGGTGAGAGTGTGGAACTCACTGTTACAGGGAGTGGTGAGAGTGTGGAACTCACTGTCACAGGGAGTGGGGAGAGTGTGGAACTCACTGTCACAGGGAGCGGTGAGAGTGTGGAACTCACTGTCACAGGGAGTGGTGAGAGTGTGGAACTCACTGTCACAGGGAGTGGTGAGAGTGTGGAACTCACTGTCACAGGGAGCGGTGAGAGTGTGGAACTCACTGTCACAGGGAGCGGTGAGAGTGTGGAACTCACTGTCACAGGGAGTGGTGAGAGTGTGGAACTCACTGTCACAGGGAGCGGTGAGAGTGTGGAACTCACTGTCACAGGGAGTGGTGAGAGTGTGGAACTCACTGTCACAGGGAGCGGTGAGAGTGTGGAACTCACTGTCACAGGGAGCGGTGAGAGTGTGGAACTCACTGTCACAGGGAGTGGTGAGAGTGTGGAACTCACTGTCACAGGGAGCGGTGAGAGTGTGGAACTCACTGTCACAGGGAGTGGTGAGAGTGTGGAACTCACTGTCATAGGGAGTTGGGAGAGTGTGGAACTCACTGTCACAGGGAGCGGTGAGAGTGTGGAACTCACTATCACAGAGAGCGGTGAGAGTGTGGAACTCACTGTCACAGGGAGTGGGGAGAGTGTGGAACTCACTGTCACAGGGAGTGGGGAGAGTGTGGAACTCACTGTCACAGGGAGTGGGGAGAGTGTGGAACTCACTGTCACAGGGAGTGGTGAGAGTGTGGAACTCACTGTCACAGAGAGCGGTGAGAGTGTGGAACTCACTGTCACAGGGAGTGGTGAGAGTGTGGAACTCACTGTCACAGAGAGCGGTGAGAGTGTGGAACTCACTGTCACAGGGAGTGGGGAGAGTGTGGAACTCACTGTCACAGGGAGCGGTGAGAGTGTGGAACTCACTGTCACAGGGAGTGGGGAGAGTGTGGAACTCACTGTCACAGGGAGCGGTGAGAGTGTGGAACTCACTGTCACAGGGAGCGGTGAGAGTGTGGAACTCACTGTCACAGGGAGTGGGGAGAGTGTGGAACTCACTGTCACAGGGAGCGGTGAGAGTGTGGAACTCACTGTCACAGGGAGCAGTGAGAGTGTGGAACTCACTGTCACAGGGTGCAGTGAGAGTGTGGAACTCACTGTCACAGGGAGCGGTGAGAGTGTGGAACTCTCTGTCACAGGGAGTGGTGAGAGTGTGGAACTCACTGTCACAGGGAGCGGTGAGAGTGTGGAACTCACTGTCACAGAGAGTGGGGAGAGTGTGGAACTCACTGTCACAGGGAGCGGTGAGAGTGTGGAACTCACTGTCACAGGGAGTGGTGAGAGTGTGGAACTCACTGTCACAGAGAGTGGGGAGAGTGTGGAACTCACTGTCACAGGGAGCGGTGAGAGTGTGGAACTCACTGTCACAGAGAGCGGTGAGAGTGTGGAACTCACTGTCACAGGGAGCGGTGAGAGTGTGGAACTCACTGTCACAGGGAGCGGGGAGAGTGTGGAACTCACTGTCACAGGGAGTGGTGAGAGTGTGGAACTCACTGTCACAGGGAGCGGTGAGAGTGTGGAACTCACTGTCACAGGGAGCGGTGAGAGTGTGGAACTCACTGTCACAGGGAGTGGTGAGAGTGTGGAACTCACTGTCACAGGGAGTGGTGAGAGTGTGGAACTCACTGTCACAGGGAGTGGGGAGAGTGTGGAACTCACTGTCACAGGGAGTGGTGAGAGTGTGGAACTCACTGTCACAGGGAGCGGTGAGAGTGTTGAACTCACTGTCACAGGGAGCGGTGAGAGTGTGGAACTCACTGTCACAGGGAGCGGTGAGAGTGTGGAACTCACTGTCACAGGGAGCGGGGAGAGTGTGGAACTCACTGTCACAGGGAGCGGGGAGAGTGTGGAACTCACTGTCACAGGGAGCGGTGAGAGTGTGGAACTCACTGTCACAGGGAGCGGTGAGAGTGTGGAACTCACTGTCACAGGGAGCGGTGAGAGTGTGGAACTCACTGTCACAGGGAGCGGTGAGAGTGTGGAACTCACTGTCACAGGGAGCGGTGAGAGTGTGGAACTCACTGTCACAGGGAGCGGTGAGAGTGTGGAACTCACTGTCACAGGGAGCGGTGAGAGTGTGGAACTCACTGTCACAGGGAGCGGGGAGAGTGTGGAACTCACTGTCACAGGGAGTGGTGAGAGTGTGGAACTCACTGTCACAGGGAACGGTGAGAGTGCGGAACTCACTGTCACAGGGAGTGGTGAGAGTGTGGAACTCACTATCACAGTGAGCGGTGAGAGTGTGGAACTCACTGTCACAGGGAGCGGTGAGAGTGTGGAACTCACTGTCACAGGGAGCGGTGAGAGTGTGGAACTCACTGTCACAGGGAATGGAGAGAGTGTGGAACTCACTGTCACAGGGAGCGGGGAGAGTGTGGAACTCACTATCACAGGGAGTGGTGAGAGCGTGGAACTCACTGTCACAGGGAGTGGTGAGAGTGTGGAACTCACTGTCACAGGGAACGGTGAGAGTGCGGAACTCACTGTCACAGGGAGTGGTGAGAGTGTGGAACTCACTGTCACAGGGAACGGTGAGAGTGCGGAACTCACTGTCACAGGGAGCGGTGAGAATGTGGAACTCACTGTCACAGGGAGCGGTGAGAGTGTGGAACTCACTGTCACAGGGAGTGGTGAGAGTGTGGAACTCACTGTCACAGGGAACGGTGAGAGTGCGGAACTCACTGTCACAGGGAGCGGTGAGAGTGTGGAACTCACTGTCACAGGGAGCGGGGAGACTGTGGAACTCACTGTCACAGGGAGTGGTGAGAGTGTGGAACTCACTGTCACAGGGAGTGGTGAGAGTGTGGAACTCACTGTCACAGGGAGTGGTGAGAGTGTGGAACTCACTATCACTGGGAGTGGGGAGAGTGTGGAACTCCCTGTCACAGGGAGCGGGGAGAGTGTGGAACTCACTGTCACAGGGAGCGGTGAGAGTGTGGAACTCACTGTCACAGGGAGCGGTGAGAGTGTGGAACTCACTGTCACAGGGAGCGGGGAGAGTGTGGAACTCACTGTCACAGGGAGCGGTGAGAGTGTGGAACTCACTGTCACAGGGAGCGGTGAGAGTGTGGAACTCACTGTCACAGGGAGTGGGGAGAGTGTGGAACTCACTGTCACAGGGAGCGGTGAGAGTGTGGAACTCACTGTTACAGGGAGTGGTGAGAGTGTGGAACTCACTGTCACAGGGAGTGGTGAGAGAGTGGAACTCACTGTCACAGGGAGTGGTGAGAGTGTGGAACTCACTGTCACAGGGAGTGGGGAGAGTGTGGAACTCACTGTCACAGGGAGCGGTGAGAGTGTGGAACTCACTGTCAGAGGGAGTGGTGAGAGTGTGGAACTCACTGTCACAGGGAGCGGTGAGAATGTGGAACTCACTGTCACAGGGAGTGGTGAGAGTGTGGAACTCACTGTTACAGGGAGTGGGGAGAGTGTGGAACTCACTGTCACAGGGAGCGGTGAGAATGTGGAACTCACTGTCACAGGGAGTGGTGAGAGTGTGGAACTCACTGTTACAGGGAGTGGTGAGAGTGTGGAACTCACTGTCACAGGGAGTGGGGAGAGTGTGGAACTCACTATCACAGGGAGCGGTGAGAGTGTGGAACTCACTGTTACAGGGAGTGGTGAGAGAGTGGAACTCACTGTCACAGGGAGCGGGGAGAGTGTGGAACTCACTGTCACAGGGAGTGGGGAGAGTGTGGAACTCACTGTCACAGAGAGCGGTGAGAGTGTGGAACTCACTGTCACAGGGAGTGGTGAGAGTGTGGAACTCACTGTCACAGGGAGCGGTGAGAGTGTGGAACTCACTGTCACAGGGAGTGGGGAGAGTGTGGAACTCACTATCACAGGGAGCGGTGAGAGTGTGGAACTCACTGTCACAGAGAGCGGTGAGAGTGTGGAACTCACTATCACAGGGAGCGGTGAGAGTGTGGAACTCACTGTCACAGGGAGTGGTGAGAGTGTGGAACTCACTGTCACAGGGAGCGGTGAGAGTGTGGAACTCACTATCACAGGGAGCGGTGAGAGTGTGGAACTCACTGTCACAGGGAGCGGGGAGAGTGTGGAACTCACTGTCACAGGGAGTGGTGAGAGTGTGGAACTCACTGTCACAGGGAGCGGTGAGAGTGTGGAACTCACTGTCACAGGGAGCGGTGAGAGTGTGGAACTCACTGTCACAGGGAGTGGGGAGAGTGTGGAACTCACTGTCACAGGGAGCGGTGAGAGTGTGGAACTCACTATCACAGGGAGTGGTGAGAGTGTGGAACTCACTGTCACAGGGAGTGGTGAGAGTGTGGAACTCACTATCACAGGGAGCGGTGAGAGTGTGGAACTCACTGTCACAGGGAGCGGGGAGAGTGTGGAACTCACTGTCACAGGGAGCGGGGAGAGTGTGGAACTCACTGTCACAGAGAGCGGTGAGAGTGTGGAACTCACTGTCACAGGGAGTGGTGAGAGTGTGGAACTCACTATCACAGGGAGCGGTGAGAGTGTGGAACTCACTATCACAGGGAGCGGGGAGAGTGTGGAACTCACTATCACAGGGAGCGGTGAGAGTGTGGAACTCACTGTCACAGGGAGTGGTGAGAGTGTGGAACTCACTGTCACAGAGAGCGGTGAGAGTGTGGAACTCACTGTCACAGGGAGTGGTGAGAGTGTGGAACTCACTATCACAGGGAGTGGTGAGAGAGTGGAACTCACTGTCACAGGGAACGGTGAGAGTGTGGAACTCACTGTCACAGGGAGCGGTGAGAGTGTGGAACTCACTGTCACAGGGAGCGGTGAGAGTGTGGAACTCACTGTCACAGGGAATGGTGAGAGTGTGGAACTCACTATCACAGGGAGCGGTGAGAGTGTGGAACTCACTATCACAGGGAGCGGGGAGAGTGTGGAACTCACTATCACAGGGAGCGGTGAGAGTGTGGGACTCACTGTCACAGGGAGCGGTGAGAGTGTGGAACTCACTGTCACAGGGAGCGGTGAGAGTGTGGAACTCACTGTCATAGGGAGCGGGGAGAGTGTGGAACTCACTGTCATAGGGAGCGGGGAGAGTGTGGAACTCACTGTCACAGGGAGCAGTGAGAGTGTGGAACTCACTGTCATAGGGAGCGGGGAGAGTTTGGAACTCACTGTCACAGGGAGCGGTGAGAGTGTGGAACTCACTGTCACAGGGAGTGGGGAGAGTGTGGAACTCACTGTCACAGGGAGTGGTGAGAGTGTGGAACTCACTGTCACAGGGAGTGGGGAGAGTGTGGAACTCACTGTCACAGGGAGTGGGGAGAGTGTGGAACTCACTGTCACAGGGAGTGGGGAGAGTGTGGAACTCACTGTCACAGGGAGTGGGGAGAGTGTGGAACTCACTGTCACAGGGAGTGGGGAGAGTGTGGAACTCACTGTCACAGGGAGTGGGGAGAGTGTGGAACTCACTGTCACAGGGAGTGGGGAGAGTGTGGAACTCACTGTCACAGGGAGTGGGGAGAGTGTGGAACTCACTGTCACAGGGAGTGGGGAGAGTGTGGAACTCACTGTCACAGGGAGCGGTGAGAGTGTGGAACTCACTGTCACAGGGAGCGGTGAGAGTGTGGGACTCACTGTCACAGGGAGTGTGGAGAGTGTGGAACTCACTGTCACAGGGAGTGGGGAGAGTGTGGAACTCACTGTCACAAGGAGCGGTGAGAGTGTGGAACTCACTGTCACAGGGAGTGGTGAGAGTGTGGAACTCACTGTCACAAGGAGCGGTGAGAGTGTGGAACCCACTATCACAGAGGATAATCGAATTGAAGAGTGTGGTTACTGTGTATTTGGAAACGATGGACACACACACGGTGATGGTGTGAAATGGAATAATCTCTTTGTTTCTCCTCCCAGCTGCTGACAATTTTATTTTCCTCCCGTTTGAGCATTTGGCCTATTTCCAGCTGAACAATTCCGACAAATCTGCTGCCAAGTTAGCAAAACCAGCAGATGTGCAGCACAGACAGTGAGCTGTAAATGAGATGAAACAAAGTCTTACATTTTGGTAACACCTTGCAACAACTCTCTCTGTGCCATCGCACTTTACAGCAGTGAGGGCATGCCCAGTCTGAGCACTGTTGTAATGCTGGAATTGAGGCAAGTTAATTCACAGATATTGCATTCCACATCCAAAAGATTAAACTCTGACAGCGCGGCACTCCCTCAGTACTGACCCTCTGACAGTGCGGCACTCCCTCAGCACTGACCCTCTGACAGTGCGGCACTCCCTCAGTACTGACCCTCTGACAGTGCGGCACTCCCTCAGTACTGACCCTCTGACAGCGCGGCACTCCCTCAGTACTGACCCTCTGACAGTGCGGCACTCCCTCAGCACTGACCCTTTGACAGTGCGGCACTCCCTCAGCACTGACCCTCTGACAGTGCGACAATCCCTCAGTACTGACCCTCTGACAGCGCGGCACTCCCTCAGTACTGACCCTCTGACAGTGCGGCACTCCCTCAGCACTGACCCTCTGACAGTGCGGCACTCCCTCAGCACTGACCCTTTGACAGTGCGGCACTCCCTCAGCACTGACCCTCTGACAGTGCGACAATCCCTCAGTACTGACTCTCTGACAGTACGACACTCCCTCAGCACTGACCCTCTGACAGTGCGGCACTCCCTCAGTACTGACCCTCTGACAGCGCGGCACTCCCTCAGTACTGACCCTCTGACAGTGCGGCACTCCCTCAGTACTGACCCTCTGACAGTGCGGCACTCCCTCTGCACTGACCCTCTGACAGTGCGGCACTCCCTCAGTACTGACCCTCTGACAATGCGGCACTCCCTCTGCACTGACCCTCTGACAGTGCGGCACTCCCTCAGCACTGACCCTCTGACAATGCGGCACTCCCTCTGCACTGACCCTCTGACAGTGCGGCACTCCCTCAGCACTGACCCTCTGACAATGCGGCACTCCCTCAGCACTGACCCTCTGACAGTGCGGCGCTCCCTCGGCACTGACCCTCTGACAGTGCGGCACTCCCTCAGCACTGACCCTCTGACAGTGCGGCACTCCCTCAGCACTGACCCTCTGACAGTGCGGCACTCCCTCAGTACTGACCCTCTGACAGTGCGGCACTGCCCCAGTACTGACCCTCTGACAGTGCGGCACTCCCTCAGTACTGACCCTCTGACAGTGCGGCACTCCCTCTGCACTGACCCTCTGACAGTGCGGCACTCCCTCAGCGCTGACCCTCTGACAGTGCGGCACTCCCTCAGCACTGACCCTCTGACAGTGCGGCACTCCCTCAGCACTGACCCTCTGACAGTGCGGCACTCCCTCAGCACTGATCCTCTGACAGTGCGGCACTCCCTCAGCACTGATCCTCTGACAGTGCGGCACTCCCTCAGTACTGACCCTCTGACAGTGCGGCACTCCCCCAGTACTGACCCTCTGACAGTGCGGCGCTCCCCCAGTACTGACCCTCTGACAGTGCGGCACTCCCCCAGTATTGACCCCTCTGACAGTGCGGCACTCCCTCAGTACAGCCCCTCTGACAGTGTGGCAATCCCTCAGTACTGACCCTCGGTAGGATATAATTGGGACAGAAAAGATACAATGGTCAGTGTGATCCAGTAGGATAATAGGGTTTATAATGAATGAGTTTGGATGTATTCCCACTGTGGGAGATAGTGAGAATATGCAAGGGCTACAGATTGTATGATAGGTTATAGGGTAAGGAGCTTACAGAGGCTTATAGATGGTTTGAGGGACCATGAGGTACAGCTGGGTGCAGGGTACACGGTAGGGTACAGGGGATATCGCAGCTACAGTGATTTTGGTACAGTGGAGGAGCTCAGGCGCTGATCTGAGAACTCTGCACCAGCTGGATGTGAGAGATAAGGAGGGAATCTGGGGGATCTGTGAGTTTGTGTGTGATAGAAACACTCCAGGCAGCGCAGGAGGCATTGTTATTGTACTGAGGAGAAAATCAGAGCTAGGAATCAAACAGCATGAAGTCTGTACTCACTGAACAGGAGCTTTTCTACTGATCATAACTCACAACAGAACAGAGTCAACCTGAGATCCAGAACTGTGGAAACTACAAGTCAGGGCCAAGTATCTGGTGCCACCTACAGACTCAGAGAATAGGGCATGTTTCTCTAGGAATCTGACTCCCAGTTAAAGACTGGTCCAGCTAACATGTCCCAAAGAGCTTCACAAGACAGTCAAAACAGAACTGAGTCTCATGGAGGGAATTTAGTGGAGATGACCAAACGCGTGGATAAAGAAAGAGAATGGTGTGAAAGGAGATGAGAGGGGTTAGAGAGGTGCAGAGAGGGTGCCAGAGCTTAGAGCCCAGGCAGACGAAGGTGCAGAGCCAATAGTTAAATTCGAGGATGGTTAAAAAGGCCAGGCTTGGGGGTGCAGGAATATCTCAAAGAATTCAGCACCTGGTGAAGGTCACAAGGGGTGAGACCAGAGAGGAATTTGAAGCAAGGATGAGAATTTTAAAATTAATTGTAAATGGAAGACGAACATAGTTCAGCAGTGGGCGGACCACTCGGGGTAATGACACAAGACACACGTGGCACAAGCTGACCGGTGGCAGGGGAATGGGAATAGATGCAGGAAAGTCAGGGGGAAGAGGGGGACGGAAACAAAAGGCAGGAAGGGGGAAAAGTGGAAGGCAGAGAAACCAAAGACAAAAATCAAAAAGGGCCCCAGTACAGAGTGCAGAGGCTGTGGGGAATTCAGTGACTGGGTCCAGTAACGCTAAATAGAACACAGGGAGAGTGTACAAAACATGACAGGACAGATGGTCTTAGGAAGCAGGGCAGAACGCAAGGGAAGTCTGAATTAGAACAAAGAACAAAGTACAGCACAGGAACAGGCCCTTCAGCCCTCCGAGCCTGTGCCGATTGTGATGCCTGCCTAAACTAAAACCGTAAGCAATTACAGAGTCCATATCCTTCCATTCCCATCCTATTCATGTATTTGTCGAGATGCCCCTTAAATACTGCTATCGTATCCGCTCCCACCCCCTCCCCGGGCAGTGTGTTCCAGACACTCTCCACTCTCTGTGTAAAAAAAACTTGCCTTGCACACCTCCTCTAAACTTTTCCCCACGCACCTTAAACCTATATCCCCGAGTACTTGACTTTTCTACTCTAGGAAAGAGTATCTGACTATCCACTCTGTCCGTGCCCCTCATAATCTTGTAAACCTCCATCAGGTCACCCCTCATCCTTCATCGTTCCAGTGAGAACAAACTGAGTATACCCAACCTCTCCTTGTAGCTCTCTCTAGACCAGGCTGTACCCTCTCCAAACCATCCACATCCTGCTGATAGTGGGGCAGTAAAAAGTCTGACAACACCAGGTTTTAGTCCAACCTATTTATTTGATAATATACTCACAAGCTTTCGGGGTTAGCCCCTTCGTCAGGTGAATGGAGAGTTCTGGCCTCAGACAGAGCATATAAAGCACAGACAGTTTAGAGATTACTGATTAGAATGCGAATCCTTACACCTAACCTGCTGTTCAAGACCTGAAGTGGCTGATAATGTGAGTGGAAGGAGCACTGATCACAGTTTAAAGAGATGTGTATTGTCTCCAGACAGTACAGTGAGTGAGGTTTTGCAAACCCAGGCAAGTCACGGGGGTTACAGATAGTGCGACATGAACCCAAGATCCCTGTTGAGACCGTCCTCATGAGTGGGGCAACCAGAATTGTACACAATATTCTAAATGAGGCCTAACTAAGGTTCTGTACAGCTGCAGCATGACCTGCCAATTTTTGTACTCAATGCCCCAACCCATGAAGGCAAGCATGCCGTATGCCTTCTTGACTATCTTCTCCACCTGCGTTCTCACTTTCAGTGATCAGTGAATATGTATGCCCAAATCTCTCCGCCTATCAATACTCCAAATGGTTACAACTTTTACTGTATAATACCTGCATGCATTGGACCTTCCAAAATGCGTTATCTCTGACTTGTCCAGATTAAACTCCATTTGCCATTTCTCTGCCCAAGTCTCCAATCGATCTACCTCTTCCTGTGTACTCTGCAAATCCTCTTCACTATCCACAATTCCACCAATTTTTGTGTCGTCTGTGAACTTACTAATCAGACCAGCTACATTTGCAAATTCTCTTTGTGTCTGCGTGGGTTTCAGCCAGGTGCTCCGGTTTCCTCTCATACTCCATAGATATGTGGGTTGGCCATGGTAAATTGCCCCTTAGTGTCAGGGGGATTAGCAGGGTAAATGCATAGGGGCCTGGGTGGGATTGTTGGTGGTGCAGGCTCGATGGGCTGAATGGCCCACTTCCTTCCATACTGTAGAGATTCTATGAAAAGAACTGAAGTTTGTAAGAAAAGGACAGAGTTGCCGCAACATTTTTTTCATGAAAGGAAAGCAAAGAGAACATAGAGCAGCGATTAAAAATTGTCCCAAGGTGTTCTAACTCAGTCTCAAGAATATGGGAGAGGCCGACATTAATGGACTCCAGATCCAAGCAGATTCTACGGGGGGTCCAGCTAGTGGTCCCTGCATGGAGAGATTGCACGTAGCAAGTTCCGACGTTTTAAAAGCCCTCAGCCTGTTCCGAAGAGGAGTTGAAAAGTTTTGAAAATGGCCCTGGGGCCCAAGAGCGCTGGATATCTCAGTGAAGATGACGGGAAAGAATCCAACACATCAAAGGAAGAGAAGAACAAACTCTCCAAATAGCCAGAGAACCAAAAGGCTTCAGAGATCACTGAGACAGCTTTCTGTTAATAAAAAGAAGTTTTAGACGTTTAAACAAAGGTGCAAAAGAGAATCAGTTTGCACCAAAACTTCTAAAGTGCAGAGAAAGAGCAGAGACCCAGCAGTGAAGGAACGGCGATATAGTTGGGTTCAGGATGCTGAGCGACTGGAAGAGGAACATTCAGGTGGTGGTGTTTCCATATATCTGCTGCTCTTGTCTTTCCAGACAGTCGTGATTATTTCAGCATAGAACCCTAGCATAGAACCCTATGGGTTTGGAAGGATGATATATATCACACTGTTCCTTCGCTGTCGCTGGGTCAAGATCCTGGAACACCCTATCGCTAACTGCACTGTGGGTGTACTTACGTCTCATGGACTGCAGTGATTCAAGAAGGAACTTCAGCACCACCTTCTCAATGGCAATCAGGGATGGACAATAAATGCTGGCCTCGGTGAATAAAATACAGCATAAGGACAGCCAGATCCCTCTGTACCACAGAATTCTTCTCCATTCAAATATTATTCTGCTCTATTCTTCCTGCCAGAGCGGACAACTTCACATTTCACCATAGTATATTCCATCTGCCAAGTATTCCGTCAATTCACTTAACCTCTCTACATCCCTTTTCAGAACCTTCGTATCCTCCTCTCAGCATTTTTCTAACAGCCGCTGTATCATCAGAAAAGCTGCTACAATGCAATGGGTCCCTTCATCCTAGTTATTAATAAGAACATAAGAAATAGGAGCAGGAGTAGGCCATCTAGCCCTTCGAGCCTGCCCCACCATTCAATAAGATCATGGCTGATCTGTCGTGGCTCAGTTCCACATTCCCGCCCTCTCCCCATAACCCTTGACCCCCTCTCTTATCAAAAACCCATAATACAGATCTTTAACAGCTTAGGGCCCAGCACTGATACCTGCAACACTCCACTGACAACCTGAAAATGATCCAACTTCCTATTCCCTGTTAGTTAGCCAATCATCTATCTGCACTAACGTATTATCTGTAGTATCATGAGTTCCTACCTTGTGTGGTAACCTTTAATGTGGCATCTTATCAAAAAATACACTACATCTACTAATTCCCCTTTGTTGACCTGCTTATTGCATCTTCAAAGAATGTTTTCATTCCTAGGTAGTGCCTCGGGATCCAGGACTAATTGCTTTTGGCACGGTGGCACAGTGATTAGCACTGCTGCCTCGCAGCACCAGGGACCTGGTTCAATTCCCAGCTTGGGTCACCGTCTGTATGGAGTCTGCACATTCTGCTCATGTCTGCGTGGGTTTCCTCTGCGTGCTCCAGTTTCATCCCACAGACATGTGGCTAGGTGCATTGATCTTGCTAAATTCTCCCTTAGTGTACCTGAACAGGCATTGGAGTGTGGTGACTAGGGGATTTTCACAGTAACTTCATTTCAGTGTTAATGTAAGCCTTACTTGTGACGAATAAGTAAATAAATTTTATCAGAAGGATGGAGAGGTTTTGGAGAGAGTGCAAAGAAGGTTCACCAGGATGTTGCCTGGTCTTGAGGGTGTTGCTATGAGGAGAGGCTGAATAAACTAGGATTGTCTTTCCAATGGAAACAGAGGTTGAGGGGAGACCTGATAGAGGTCGACAAAATGATGAGAGGCAGAGACAGGGTGACTAGTCAGAGGCTTTTTCTTAGGATGGAAGTGTCAATTACAAGGGGGCACAGGTTCAAGGTGAGAGGGGGAAAGGTTAAGGGAGACGATCGGGGGGAGTTTTTCACATAGAGAGTGTTGGGTGCCTGGAGCGCGCTGCCAGAGGTGGTGGTGGAAGCAGGCACATTAGTAACATCTGGATGGGTATGGGAAATGGGTATGGGTATGAGGGAATGGGGGAAATGGACTAAGTAAGGGCAAAAGATATTTTTAGTTTAGTTAGGGCATCATGATCAGCACAGGTTTGAAGGGCCGAAGGGCCTGTTCCTGCGCTGCACTGCTCTTTGTTCTTGTTCCTCTCTCAAACTCCAGTAAATTTGTCAAACAATCTTTCCCTTTCAAGAAACACAAGATGATAATGTCTTGACCCGTGGCTGACATCTAGAATAGCGAGGGAAGGTAAAGTAGTAAGAATCAAGCTACATTTGCCCAGGTTTAAAACAAACACAATTAGACAATAAAGCAACAATCTTTCTGAAATGGAATTTGCAGGAATTAATAATGTGTTCAATGTGCTTCAGTGAAGGAGGAACACAGAGAAAGAGAGAGGACAGTGACTGCCCTCTGGTGGCTGTAGTTATATCTGACCCAAATTGGAGAGAGCTGTTTTCTCATCACATCTTTCTCTTCGAGAGAATTCATCGAGAATACGGGCAATGATTGGGTTTCACTGATCCCAAAGATTGGAAATTGCACCAAATTGAGACTTTTTTTTATTCAGTCATGGGACATGGGTGTCACTGGCTGGCTAGAATTTATTGCCCATCCCTAGTTGCCCTTGAGAAGGTGGTGGTGAGCTGCCTTCTTGAACTGCTGCAGTCCACGTGCTGTGGGGTGACCCACCATTCCATTAGGGAAAGAATTCCATGATTTTGGCACATGGAAAATATCAATTAGTTCAGAGTTCCAAGAAGGAGATACTGTTTATCAGAATCACAGAATGTTTACAGGTCAGGAGGAGGCCATTCAGACCATTGTTTCAGTACTAGCCCTCCGAAGGAGAAATTCATCCAGTGCCTTCCCTCCTCATAACTCGACACATTCTCCCTTTCAAATAACGATCCAATTCCCTCTTAATTTCCTCTATTAATCTGCCTCCACCACATTCTCAGGCAGTGCGTTCCAGATCCTAACCACTCGCTGGGTAAAAACAGCTTTTTCCTCATGGTGCCAGCGCTACTTTTGCAAATTACCTTCAATTTGTGTTCTCTTATCCCCTCACCAGTAACAGTTTCTCCCTGTCTACCCTGTCCAGTCCCCTCATGATTTTGAAATCTCCTCTCAACCCTCTCTTCCCCAAGGAGAACAGTCCTAACATCTCCAATCTATCCTCGTAACTGAAGATCCTCATCCCTGGAATCATCCTTGTGAACTTTTTCAGCACTCTCTCCAGTGCCTTCACTTCCTTCCTAAAGTGCAGTGCCCAGGATTGGACACAATACTCCAGTTGGTGCCTGACCAGCGTTTTATACAAATTCCAATATAATCTCCTTGCTCTTGTACTCTGTACCCCTATTAATAAAGCGCAGAATACTACATGTTTTAATAACTATCTTCTCTGTCTTCCCTGCTATCTTCAATGAGTTAAGCATATATATACCCAGGCACTCTGCTCTTGCACCCACTTCAGAATTGTACACCTTATTCTATAACTGTCTCTCCACGTTCTTCCTGCCAAAGTGAATCACTTCACATTTCTCCACATTCTCTGCCACTTGTCTCCCCATTCACCATACTGTCTATAGTCTTTTGCATTCTACACTCACCTCTTCACAATTTACAATATTTTCACTGATGGTGCTGAACTTTGTGCGATCATCGGCGAACACCCCCACTTCTGACTTTACGGTGGAGGGGAAGGTCATTGATGAAGCAGCTGAAAATTGTTGGGCCGACAACACCATCCTGAGGAACTCCTGCAGTGATGTCCCGGAGCTGAGTAGATTGACCTCCAACCACCACAACCATCTCCCTTTGTGCCGGGTATGAATCCAACCAGCAGAGCTTTTTCCCCCCGATTCTCATTGACTTCAGTTTTGCTGGGGTTCCTTGACGCCACACTCAGTGGAATGTGGCCTTGATGTCAAGGGCCATCATTCTCACCTCACCTGTGGAGTTTAGCTCTTTTGTCCGCGTTTGAACCAAGAATGTAATGAGGTCAGGGGCTGAGTGACCCTGGCAGAACTCAAACCGGGTGTCAGCGAGCAGGTACTGCTTGATAGCGCTGTTGTTGTAGATTTACTTATCATGCCCTCTCTGGCAAGTTGGCACTGGCCACGTTGGCTGTGTTAGTCCTGGTGTTGTACAAGTCAGAGAGTCCTACAGCATGAAAACAGGCCCTTCCACCCAACTTGTCCATGCCACCCTTTTTTTTAAACCACTAAGCTAGTCTCAATTTCTCCTGTTTGGCCCATATCCCTCTATACCTATCTTACCCATGTAACTGCTGTTACGACATGATGAATATTGTGTCACTTGTTGGTGAGTCTGCTCCACCATTCGGCACAATCATGGCCAATCTCAGGCATCAAATCCATTTTCCCGCCTGTTCCCCATTTCCCTTAATTCTCTGTGAAACCAAAAATCTATCTACTGCAGCCTCACACGTCTTCAACAATGGAGTTCTAAGGGCTAAAGAGATGAAGGGATACGGGGGCGGGGGGGGGAGAGGGGGAATCACAATATTGAATTTGATTGTCAGCTATAATCGAAATGAATGGTGAAGCAGGACGGCCAAGTGTCTTACTCCCGCTTCTAGTTTCTATGTTTCTATAACCAACCACAACCCTCTAGGACAGAGAATCCCAAAGATTCACAATCCTTTGAGTGAAGAAGTTTCTCCTCAACTCAGTCCGACGTAATCAGTCCCTTATCCTGAGACTGTGCCCCGTGTTTTCAATTCCCCGAACAGCAGAAGCAATCTGTCCACCCTGTCAAACCCTTTCAGAATCATATACTTTTCAATGAGATTGCCTCTCGTTCCTGAGGATGTGAACCCAATTTACCCGGCCTCTCATCATAGGACAACCTTCTCCACCTAAGGATCAGGGGCAGCAGGGTAGCACAGTGGTTAGCAGTGTTAGGGACCCAGGTTCGATTCCCAGCTTGGTTCGCTGTCTGGAGCATCCAGAGGAAACCCACGCAGACATGGGGAGAATGTTTTCCCTGTGTCTGCGTGGGTTTCCTCTGGATGCTCTGGTCTCCTCCTACATTCTGAAAGATGTGCCGATTAGGTGTATTGACTCGAACAGGTGATGGACTGTAGCGAATAGGGGAATTTCTTCATTGCAGTGTTAATGTAAGCCTTACTTGTGATGAATAAATAAACTTTAAATTTAGTGAACATTTTCTGTACCGCCTCCAACACCAGAATATGCTTTCCTAAATGTGGAGACGAAAACTGTAAAAAATATTCCAGATGTGGTCTAGCTAAAACCTTGTTCAACCCTTGCAAGATGTCTTTATTCCTGTACTCCAATCCTCTTGCAATAAAGGCGGCACGGTAGCACAGTGGTCAGCACCGCTGCTTCACAGCTCCAGGGACCTGGGTTCGATTCCCGGCTCGGGTCACTGTCTGTGTGGAGTTTGCACATTCTCCTTGTGTCTGTGTGGGTTTCCTGCGGGTGCTCTGGTTTCCTCCCACAGTCCGAAGATGTGCCGGTTAGGTTGATTGGTCATGCTAAAATTGCCCCTTAGTGTCCTGAGATGTGTAGGTTAGAGGGATGAGTGGGTAAAATATATAGGGATAAGGGAGTAGGCCCTGAGTGAGATTGTAGTTGGTACAGACTCGATGGGCCGAGTGGCCTCTTTCTGTACTGTGATATTTCTATGATCTATGATCAATCATTTCTATGATTTCTATGAATATATTGTTTGCCTTCCTAATTGCTTGCCTGCATGTTAACTTTTTGCATTCCTGAGTTAGGGTCCTGGAACCAAACCCCAAGGGTATATTATGAAGCCAGACTACACTGCAACAACTTTTCTATTTTTGGCATAAATGTGAGGAAAAGATACCTCAGTTCAAGAGTGAATTCACTGATAAACTAATGCTTCAATTTCTTAATTAGTTTGTGACACATGGGTGTTGCTGGCTGGCCGGCATTTATTGCCCATCTCTAGATGTCTGAGGGCAGTTGAGAATCAATCACATTGCTCTGGCTCTGGAATCACACTAGGCCAGACCAGGTAAGGACAGTAGATTTCCTTCCCTACCTTCGAGACATTCGGACATTAATGAACCCAATGTGTTTTTCCAACAATCAGCAATGGTTTCATGGTCATCAGAAGATTCTTAATTTTAGATTTTTATTTTTAGTTGAATTCAAATTCCACCATCTGCTGTGGCAGAATTTGAACCCCAGTGCTCAAAATGTTCGCAGGGTTTCTGGATTAATAACCTAGTGATAATACCATAGGCCATTGTCTTCCCTGGGGATCTTTCTAATCAAGGCAAGCTTTATTCATAACACAGCTTAAATATAATTCTAACAAATGAAGCAGCTGAACTTTTAACAGTTGAACAATAGGTAAAAAAAGAAAGGAAACAATTGTAATTTTTAACTTATCACTATTTCAGTTCCAAATAAACAACATCCTCTTAGACTCAAATACCACTTCAAATACAGTTAACAAACATAGGCTTACTTGCTGTAAGGAGTGTGCACAGTCTCGAAGTTTTTAGAGATTTTCTGGAGAGAAGATTGTAGACCTCTGTATTTGAGCAAACCCCAACCAGAAACTGAACAGAAAACTGTTTCTCTCTCTGCTACATAGCTAGTTCCTCTCATTAACCACATTATCACATGACCCTGTATACCTAAACCCACTTTCCATTCCTTTAATCAAAAAACCCCAGGAGAACTTTTCATCTGTAAACAAAACTCCATTAGCTCTCTCCTAAATAAATATTACATAGCTAAAATGAGTAATTATCAAGCTTTCCCAGCATCTGAGCTTATGTTTTTAACCAATCACATCGACTGCCTACAGAAAAAAAACAGCTCCCATAAACATTAAATATATCAACAGCACTGTGTCATCATAAGCACAATTGCCAATTTCTCATCCTTTAAAACATTTTAGCTCTTCTATTTTATCCAAAGTGAATAAGTTCACACTTCCCTACATTATGCTCCATCTCATCTCGTTTTCTGCCCACTTGGAGTCACAGAGTCATAGAGGTTTACAGCACAGAAACAGGCCCTTTGGCCCAACTTGTCCATGCTACCCTTATTTTTAAATGGCTAAGCTAATCCCAATTGCCCGCATTTGGCCAATATCCCTCTATATCCATCTTACCCATGTAGCTGTCTATATGCTTTTTAAATGCAAAATTTACTCTACTATCGCTGGTTCCAGACACTCATCACCCTCTGTGCGAAAAACTTGTCCTTCTGGACACTTTTGTATCTCTCCCCCTCTCACCTTAAACCTATGCCCTCTAGTTTTAGACTCCCCTACCTTTGGAAAAAGATATTGGCAATGAAACTGATCTATGTCTCTCATTATTTTATAGACCTCTAAAAGATCCACCCCTCAGCCTTCTACGCTTCAGAGAAGAAAGTCCCAGTCTATCCAGCCTCTCCTTATAACTCAAACCACCAAGTCCCAGCAGCATCCTAGTAAATCTTTTCTGCACTCTTGCTAGTTTAATAATATCCTTTATTAACCTGTTCATTTTTCTTTGCAGACTCTGTGTCCTCCCCACAGCTTATCTTTCCACCTTGCTTTATATCATTTGCAAACCTGGACACATCTGTTTTTTCATCCATGTCATTAACAGCTTTAATAGCTGAGGACCCAGCACTGCCCCTTGCAGTACTTGAAAAAGTCTCATTTATTCTTGCTGTCTTCTGTTAACCAAACTTCTACTCATGCTAAATATTACCTCCACTGCAAATATTACCTCCACTTGACTGCTGATTAATCTTTTCTCTGCCACCTTATCAAATGTCTTTTGGAAATCTAGGTAAAACTATATCTACTGGTTCTCCTTTATCTACCTTCTTAGTTACATCCTCAAATAACTCTAATAAGTTTACTAAACAGGATTTCTCTTTGTAAAACCATGTTGACTTGTTCTAATCACACTATGCTTTTCTCAGACCATTGTTAAAGACTTCCTTAAAAATAGATTCCTGCATTTCCCGAACAAGACATGTTAGGCTAACTGGCCTGTAGTTCCCTAAGTGAAATGGGATAGGCTTGGATTGTTTTCTCTGGAGCAGAGAAGTCTGAAGGGTGACCTGATTGAGGTGTTCAAGATTATGAGTCTACCACGGTAGCACAGTGGTTAGCACTACTGCCTCACTGCACCAGGGACCTGAGTTCCATTCCTGGCAAGGGTCACTGTCTGTGTTGAGTTTTCACATTCTCCCTGTGCCTGTGTGGGTCCTCTGGGTGACCCAAACAGGTGCCAGAGTGCAGTGACATGAGGAATTTCACAGTAACTTCATTGCAGTGTTAACGTAAGCCTTACTTATGACTTTGGAAGGACAGGAAAGAAAAGGAGGCGAGGTAGCTCTGTTAATTAAGGATAACATCAGGTCAGTAGGGGATGAGGACCTTAAAATGATTACGAAAGAGGTGGTGTTTGGGAGGCTAATGGGACTAAAGGTAGACAAGTCCCCAGGCCCGGATGGAATGCATCCCAGAGTATTGAAAGAAATGGCAGAAGTAATAGCAGATGCATTAGTTGTAATTTATCAACATTCGCTGGACTCTGGGAAAGTGCCAGCTGATTGGAGATCAGCTAATGTGATGCCGCTGTTTAAAAAAGAAAGTAGACAAAAGGCGGGCAACTACAGGCCGGTTAGCTTAACATCCTTAGTTGGGAAAATGCTGGAGTCCATCATTAAAGAAAAAATAGCAAGACACCTGGAAAAGAATGGTTCAATCAAGCAGACGCAGTGTGGATTCATGAAGGGAAAGTCGTGTTTGATGCATTTGCTGGATTTTTATGAAGAGGTAACGAGTGTGGCTGACAGAGGGGAACTGGTAGATGCGGCGTTTTTAGGTTTCCAGAAGGCGTTCGATACGGTGACTCACAAAAGGTTGCTGCAAAAGATTAAGGTACACGGAGTTGTGGGTAAAGTGTTAGCATGGATTGAGGATTGGCTATCTAACAGGAAGCAGAGAGTTGGAATCAATGGGTGCTATTCTGGTTGGCAGTTGGTGACTAGTGGAGTGCCGCAGGGATCGGTGCTGGGGCCTCAACTGTTTACCATTTACAGAGACAACCTGGAGGAGGGGACCGAGTGTAGGGTAACAAAGTTTGCTGATGACACAAAGGTGAGTGGGAAAGCGAATTGCGTGGAGAATGCGGAAAGTCTGCAGAGAGATTTGGATAAGCTAAGTGAGTGGGTGAGGATCTGGCAGATGGAGTATAATGTAGGTAAGTGTGAGTTTATCCACTTTGGAAGGAATAATAGTAAAATGGAATATTATTTAAATGGTGAAAAATTACAGCATGCTACTGAGCAGAGGGACCTGGGGGTCCTTGTGCATGAATCGCAAAAACCCAGTCTGCAGGTGCAGCAGGTGGTCAGGAAGGCGAATGGAATGTTGGCCTTTATAGCGAGGGGGATAGAATATAAAAGCAGGGAGGTCTTGCTGCAATTGTACAAAATACTGGGGAGGCTGCAACTAGAGTACTGTGTGTAATTTTGGTCCCCTTATTTGCGAAAGGATATATTGGCCTTGGAGGGTGTGCAGAGAAGGTTCACCAGATTGATACCGGAGATGAGGGGTTAGTTTATGACGAGAGATTGAGTAGATTGGGCCTGTACTCGTTGGAGTTTAGGAGGCTGAGAGGGGATCTTACAGAGACTTATAAGATAATGATGGGGATAGATAGAGTAGAGGCAGAGAGATTATTTCCACTTAGAATGGAACTAGAGAACACAGCCTCAAAATAAGGGGATGTCAATTTAGAACAGAGTTGAGGAGGAACTTCTCTCAGAGGGTAGTGAATCTTTGGAATTCTCTGCCCATTGAATATGTTTAAGTCACGGGTAGATAGATTTCTGATCGATAAGGGAATTAAGGGTTATGGGGAGAGAGCAGGAAAGTGGAACTGATCCACTATCAGATCAGCCACACTCGAGGGGCTAGATGGCCTACTCCTGCTCCTATTTCTTATGTTCTTATGCAATAAATAAACTTTACTTTAATTTACTGCAAGACCAATTTACCTCAGCCAATCCTCCCCTCATGCATAATTACATTTGTGTTTAAGATTCTTGTTTGTGATTGCAGTATGTCAATTTCAAGTTTAACTTGGAATTCAAAGGTGTTATTATCAATATTAATGAGTGGATCATTTACTCTGACATTATTAATAAACCTTGCTTCAGTCTACAATATTAGATCCAAGTTTTGTGATATTATGTATGCCAGGTGATGGACCCTTATAACTAGATCTTTTATCTCAATTTCCTCCTGTGGTAACAACTGAGATAGAACACCAGGTAACACAATTTCTCTCGTATTTCAATGATAATTGTGAGTCTGAACTAGCCTTAAGAGTAACCTCTATTGTCTTGCTGGCACTCTGCACAGATCCTTCTTGTTGATCTTCTCGAGTGCATGGCAATCACTCTCCACAATGATCTCTCTGCTAGAGAGATATGAATGGAATTGCAAACACGCAAGCTTTCTTTCTATATTAACAATGTCAGCTGATCTCAGCTGACATTGGTGCTTTGGTTGTGAATGTTATCAGTTTTCCCTCTTGTACCAGGACCACTTAAAGTCCTTTTGTAGAAACATCCACTCACAGAGGAACGTTTTTTCTCTGTTGTAGTACAACTGACTTGTTTCCTTGCACATTACGACTTTGAGTTAGTTGTAGTTCCTCTGGTCTTTGGGAAGCTTTCGTGTCACATTCCTAGGGAGTCTGCTGTAAAACTTCCAGCCTGTCAACACCAAAGCAGGACTCCAGGCTGGCAACAAAGCCTGTCTCAAGGCTAAACATCTTCAAAACCTGGTTCAGTAGAAGATTCCTGCCATTGTGGACCAAGTCTCCATACACCAATCCCATCTTGCTGTGTCATCATCAACTTTAAAGGAATTCTGCAACTCCTGCTTTCAGCTTACTAAAAATGCCTGAATATTAAGTGCCACATTTTTATTGTTATCTTCTAGTTGTAAAACTTTTTTCTTTCTTATTCCTCTGTCTGAGTGCTTGTAGGAGTGTGTGTGTGTGCACATGTAGGTGTGTATTGCACATGGGTGTGTATCGCTGTGTGTGCGTGTATATGCATGTGTGAGTGTGCATGCATGTGGGTGTGTGTATGTAGATGTGTGCGCATGTGTATGTGTAGGTGGGTGTGTGTATGCGCACACATGTAGGTGTGTGGAAGTATATGTGTGCGCGCATGCGTGTAGTTGTGATGACTGCCTATGCAGGTTTGAATATATGAATAAACAATAATTCTGCTTTAACTGTGCAGAGTTTGCTGTGAGGCATTTTAAAATTGACTTCACAGAGATAGTTTGGGGAAATACGCCACAGCCTATTCCAAAAATTAAAACACTTCTGCTGACAGTGAGGAAAATAAAGGAGTTGAGTTTGCCTCTCTCCCCTGCCTGTAACATTCGCCTTCCTGGTTCTCCCCTTGGCTTTATGTTTCCCATCTACACCACAGATCGGGATTACATCAGCTATGCTGACTGTTCTTTTATATATTTGATATATTTCATCTAGTTTCTGCTGGGACACATCCTGACTCACTTTAAGGACAAAAATAGATGTTGGAATGTGCACCATCTAAAGGGTGTGCTTAATGTTGTGAACAGTGACATTTTCACATTGGGCGTCATGTTCCAGTAACCACGTGCGAAAAATAGTTTCTTCTTCCAGTGCCCGGATAGGAACATGATTAGGGGAGTGAATTAGGCTAATAAACACATTACCATAGATTTAGGAGCACTAATACAACACTATCTTTAGAATAAACGATCTTGGATTATGGGAATGTAAACCAGCCAGAGCTGTAGCCATAGAAGACAGCTCTGCTTAACTAACAAATATTTCTCATTTAAAATGTGTATTTTGAATTTATAAGATGGATGAGTTTTGCTTTTGGTTACATTTTGTGAAACTTCAGTCAGTGCCAAAATACAGAGAGAGGGAAGGAACTGTCAGGAACAAGATGGCTTACCAATGCTAGCCTCATGAATGCGATCATACAACTCCGAGAGGTAAGCAGGTGATGAGCAGACATGAAGAATTTCTCAGGGTCGGATGAGAGTCACATGGATTCAATTCAGTGGGAATCATTTCACTGTCCAATGTCCCATCAAGAACAACAGAAGAGAAGTAACATCCATAATTTAACAACAAATAAAATTCCATAAGGTCATGTTGTGTATTGTTATTGGCTGGAGTTAATGAGAGGATAATTATTGACTGATTTGTATTGATATTTACTGGATAATGCCCACTGGAAAAGTGGGCAACATGATTTTGGGAATGTATAATTGCCCTCACAGAGGCATTGTTCTTCAGACTGATATCCAGCTGCCCAAAGAGCTTCCTCATATCATTCTCCTATTCGATCGTTTAGAACATAGAACATTACAGCGCAGAACAGGCCCTTCGGCCCACGATGTTGCGCCGACCAGTTAAAAAACAATGACCCTCTAACCTAAACCAATCCCTTTCCATCCATAAACCTATCCATGGATCTCTTAAACGCCCCCAAACTAGGCGCATTTACAACTGCAGCAGGCAGGGCATTCCAATCCCTCACCACCCTCTGGGTAAAGAACCTACCCCTGACATCCGTCCTATAACTACCCCCCCTTAATTTAAAGCCATGCCCCCTCGTGCTAGCTTTCTCCATCCGAGGAAAAATGGTTAAATAAGGTCACATCTTCAAAATCAATACACCGCATTGTGAATCTTTGAGCTTTAGTACTATACATAGCCTCGAGAGGAACTCCCCATCGACAGGGCAGCATGATGGCACTGCTGTCTCACTGCGTTAGGAACCTAGATTCAATTCCAACCTTAGGTCACTGTCTGTGTGGAGTCTGCACTTTCTCCCGTACCTGTGTGGGTTTCCTCCGGATGCTTCAGTTTCTTCCCTCAGTCCAAAGATGTACCAGTTTGATAGATTGGCCACACTAAATTATCCCATAGTCTCCAAAGATGTGAAGGTCAGATGGATTAGACATGGGAAATGTGTGGGGTCATGGGATTAGAGCAAGAGTGTGAGCCTGAGTAAAATGCTCTTTAGGTTGAATCAATACAGACTTGATGGCTGAATGGCCTCTTTCTACACCATAAGGCAGATCCACAAAATTTCCTTTTTTAGCATATTTTCTTCACATGTTTCTTTTCCCTTTGGGGAATAATGGCAGATGAGGCAACAAAGTGGGACAGGGAGGGAGGGGAGAGTCAGTGTCACGCTCCTTCTGTAGCCAACAAGTCCTGGAGTTGGACTTGAACCCGAAGCTTTGGGTCGAGAGGTAGGGATGTTACCCACTGCACCACAAGACTGTCTCTGTAAATCATAGAACATAGAACACTACAGCACAAACAGGCCCTTCGGCCCACGAGTTGCGCCAATCACATCAACATCTACCAACCTACAGACCTATCTATAACCCTCAATCTCATTAAACCCCATATACTCATCCAGAAGTCTTTTAAAAGACCCCAGTGAGTTCGCCTCCACCACCACTGATGGCAGCCGATTCCATTCACTCACCACCCTCTGAGTGAAAAACTTACCCCTAACATCACTTCTGAACTTCCCTCCCTGCACCTTAAATCTATGTCCTCTCGTGGCAACCATTTCAACCCGGGGAAATAGCCTCTGAGAGTCCACCCTATCTATTCCTCTCAACATTCTGTAAACTTCTATCAGGTCGCCTCTCAACCTTCGTCTCTCCAGGGAAAAGAGTCCCAGCTCCCTCAACCTAACTTCATAAGGCATGCCTCCCAGTCCAGGCAACATCCTTGTAAATCTCCTCTGTACCCTCTCAATAGCTTCTACATCTTTCCTATAGTGAGGCGACCAGAACTGCGCACAATACTCTAAATGAGGCCTGACAAGGGTCTTATAAAGTTGCAGCATTACCTCCCGACTCCTAAACTCAATCCCTCAATTAATGAAGGCCAGTACACCATACGCCTTCTTGACCACCTCCTCCACCTGAGAGGCCGATTTAAGAGTCCTGTGGTCCCGGACCCCTAGATCCTTCTGCTCTTCAACACTACTAAGACTCCTGCCCTTGATAGTGTACTCGTTCATCTCGTTGGTTCTGCCAAAATGGACGACTACACATTTATCCGCGTTGAAGTCCATCTGCCACTTCTCCGCCCAGTCCTGCATCCTATTTATGTCCTGCTGCAACTTTTGCCATCCTTCCAGACCATCCACAACACCACCGACCTTCGTGTCATCAGCTAACTTACTTACCCATCCCTCCACTTCCTCATCCAGGTCATTTATGAAAATGACAAACAACAAGGGTCCCAGAACAGATCCTTGAGGCACATAATTATCACATAAATCGACACATAATTATCCATCAGCTGCCCACTCCAATCAACTCACATCCTGTCTCCCATGTGCTGTTGGGAAACTTCTCTCCTGGTGCTCCAGGGACAGCAAACCATCCTGTCTCACCTTCACTGTCACCACTTGAACCTAGTAAAACTCAGCCCAATTCACTCTGATTCTCTCTCTCTGTCTGACCACACCTGCTAATTGTTTCCAGTATTTTCTTTTGTTTTTATTCCATCTTAAACCCTTGCCAGGTTATAAATGGACTTCATTAACCACGGATTCTGTATCAACATTAATTTTAGCTTTTTCCCCAAGGCTCTGAGCCGCTAATGAGAGTGCTGAATTGCGGGAGCATACTGAACTCCAATACCTGGTGGCAGTGGAAATAAAATATCAAAGTATGTTGTTCAGTAGCCAGAGTTAGATAGTTCGATAAAATCCATTCTCCCTAAAACAGCTCCAGACTAATCGCTCTCATCTGCTATTCTCAGGGACTACAACAATCCAACAAGAATGGGGATTTTTTTGTAATTTATTCTTTCACGGGACATGTGCATCGCTGGCTTGGCCAGTATTTATTGTCCATCCCTAATTGCTTCTGATAAGATGATTGTGAGCTGCCTTCTTGAACCTCTGCAGTTCCCAAGGTGTAGGTACACCCACAGTGCAGTTAGGGAGAGAATTCCAGGATTTTGACCCAGCAACAGTGAAGGAACGGCCAATATATCTCCAAGTCAGGATGGTGAGTGACTTGGAGGGGAACTTGCAGGGTGGTGGTGTTCCCAGGTATCTGTTGCCACTCAAAGACAGGGGCAGTGGGTTGGGAAGATGCTGTGTGAGGAGTCTTGGTGAGTTTTTGCAGTGCATTTTGTAGACGGTACTCACGGTTGCAGCTGTAAGTCGGTGGCGAAGGGAGTGAATGCTTCTGGATGGGCGAGCAATCAAGTGGGGCTTTGTCCTGGATAGAATTGAGCTTCTTGAATGTTGGACCTGCACTCATCCAGGCAAGTATTCTGTCACACTCCTGATTTAGTGTGTTATAGACAGTGGACAGGCTTTGGGGGTCAGGAGGTGAATTACTCACCGCAGGATTCCTGGCCTCTTGTAGATACAGTATTTATACGGCTAGTCCAGTTCAGTTTCTGGTTAATGGTAACTCCCAGAATATTGATAGTGGGAGATTCAGTGATAGCAACACCATTGAATGTCAAGAGGTGATGGTTAGATTCTCTGAAGTTGGAGATGATCATTACCTGGCACTTGTGTGGTGAGAACTTGTCACTTGTCAGCTTAAGCTTGGATACTGTCCAGGTCTTGTTGTGTACGGACATGGATAAGCTCTATCTGTGGGGTGGTTAGCAGTGCTGCCTCACAGCACCAGGGACTCAGGTTCAATTCCTGGGTTGGTCACAGTATGGGGTTATGAGGATAGGGCCTGGGTGGGATTGTGGTTGGTGCGGCGTTGGGGTGGCAGGGGAGGGGGGTTTGGTGGGAGGTGCAGGGGGAATTGAGTCAATGAACTAATGTCTATCTTTAACATTTTTTTTTGAAATTATAAAGGATTGAAATGTAATAAATAAAGACATTGTTCTTGCTGGCAGGAGAGGCAGTCACCAAAGGCCACAGATTTAAGATGATTGGCAAAAGCAAAGGGAAGAGGAGAAATCATTTCAATGCCACCATCTTACGTGAGAACACCATCTACCAGATACACCGTACATACTCTTGCGACCCGGCCAATGTTGTCTACCTGATACACCGCAGGAAAGGATGTCCTGAGGCATGGTACACTGGAGAGATCATGCAGACGCTACGACAACGGATGAATGAACACCGCTCGACAATTGCCAGGCAAGACTGTTCTCTTCCTGTTGGGGAACACTTCAGCAGTCACGGGCATTCAGCCTCCCATCTTTGGGTAAGCGTTCTCCATGGCAGGCTTCAAGGCACACGACAATGCAGAGTCGCTGAGCAGAAACCGATAGCCAAGTTCTGCACACGAGGGTGAACTATCTGTAACCCCCACCATTTGGCCTGGGCTTGCAAAATCTCACTAACTGCCCTGGCTCGAGACAATTTACACCTCTTTAACCTATGATTATCTGTCTCTCCACTTGCACTGTCTGTACCTGTAAAGACTTTATTACTTCTAAAGACTCATATTCCAATCATTCTTCATATTGCAATCTGTAATTATCTTCCAACTGTGTCTTTGTCTATATATGCCATGTTTGTGAAATCTAACTTTCCACTCATCTGATGAAGTAATGTTTAATTCTGTGCAGATATTTGAAATATTGCAGGTATACAGTTGTTCTCTCATCATAAGAACATAAGAAATAGGAGCAGGAGTAGGCTATCTATAGGCTATCTAGCCCTTCAAGCCTGCCCCGCCATTCAATAAGATCATGGCTGATCTGTCGTGGCTCAGTTCCACATTCCCACCCTCTCCCCATAACCCTTAATCCCCTCTCTTATCAAAAACCCATCAACCCGCGTCTTAAAAATATTTAGCGAGGCAGCCTCCAGCACTTCAACGGGGAGAGAATTCCAGAGATTCACCACCCTTTGAGTGAAGAAGTTCCCGAGAGATGACGAAGAGATGCCGGTGTTGGACTTGGGTGGGCACAGTAAGAGGTCTCACAACACCAGGTTAAAGTCCAAAGGGTTTCTTTGGAGTCATGAGCTTTCAGATCACTAGTCCTTCGTCCACTCACCTGATGAGCTCCGAAAGCTCATGATTCCAAATAAACCTGTTGGGACTTTAACCTGGTTTTTGAGACCTCTTACTGTGCTTACCCCAGTCCAACACTGGCATCTCCACCTCATGTCATATTTATTGACAATAAAAGCAATTTTCATTCCTTACCTCACCTCCCTGCCCCGATTCCTAGTCTTGTGTTTATCTGAAAACCTCATTAGTGGGCTGCAGTCAGATTGTGAATTGCAGTTACTACCCAAGCCTGTCGGTGGAGCAATGGGACCAGTACAGGAGATTCCCCAAGCCCTGATCACGGAATCATACATCAAAAGGGAGAGGCTGTTGAGTTCATCATGTCGATGTTTGCATTTTGATCCCACTCTCTTGTTCTTTCCCCTTAACCCAGAAAATCTCTCTCACTATCTGATCTTCTCAAATAAAAGATATCTGTGAGGGAATGGTCAATACCAAAACATCTCTGATTGGATACATTGCTGGAGTTTTATCACATAACTCTCTGTTACGTATGTTGGTGCACAGAGAACAGGTCAGTGATCCAGGACTCAAGCCCACCTTGTGTGGCGCTTGTCTGGGCAGTCGGCTGCTCACTGTGCTTGGAGAAAGATGTGTAATAAACTGTTCCGTTAACTCATTACTATTGATATTGTCGTCCTTATTAGACATCAATATCAAACCTCCAAACATCATAACCTCCCATCTCCAATTGCCCCACTTGGTTTTCGCCTAATATTTATTAACAATGAACTGAAGTGCACAGAGTAAACGTAATGTAAATGAAACCTACATTTTCTTCAATGCCTCTGTGATCTTTCTTGACCAGAGCGACTTCTGAAATTGTTCAGTATCTTCCAAACAATCCAAGGGGGTTGGTAATTCCTGATGGGCTCCTGATTAACATGCCTTTATTCACCAGAAAGCTCGTTTCTGCTCTCTCCCAGACAGAAATCTCACAACACCAGGTTAAAGTCCAGTAGGTTTATTTGAAATTACGAGCTTTCGGAGCACTGCTCCTTCATCAGGTGAGTGGACGAAGGAGTTGTGCTCTGAAAGCTCGTGATTCCAAAGAAACCCTTTGGACTTTAACCTGGTGTTGTGAGACCTCTTACTGTGCCCACCCCAGTCCAACACCGACATCTCCACCTCATCTCTCCCAGATAACGAGAGAACAACTGTATACCTGCAATATTTCACATTTCTGCACAGAATTAAACATTACTGACTGCACAGGAACAGGCCATTTGCTCCAGTTGCTTTCCTCATGTTTAGTCTCTCCTCCATACTTTGATTATCGACCTTATCCACACAACTTCTATTCCCTTCTCTGTAATTTGTTTTTTCTTTTTGCTCTTGCGGGTGTCACTAACAAGGCCAGCATTTGTTGCTCATCTTTAACTGCCCTTGAACTGAGTGGCTTGCTAGACCTATCCAGGTGGGCAGTTAAGAGTCAACTACATTGCTGTGAATCTGAGCCACACGTAGGCCAGAGAAGCTGAAGGCATTTATAACAATCAATGATAACTTCATGGTCATTATTATAAATACTGGCTTGCAATTCAAAGATTATTAATTGTATTTAAATTCCACGAGCTGTCGTTTGGAGGATTCAAGCCCATTTTCAAACAAAGAAAAATACAGCACAGGAACTGGCCCTTCGGCCCGCCAAGCCTGTGCCAATCACGATGCCCTAAAAACAAACTTTTTGCCCTGACTCGGTCCATATCCCTCTATTCCCTCCCTATTCAAGTACCCATCCTGATGCCTCTTAAATGCTGCTGAAGTGCCTGCTTCCACCACCTCCTCTGGCAGCACGTTCTAGGCACCCACCACTCTGTGTGAAAAACTTCACCCACACATCTCTCTTAAACTTTCCCCCTCTCACCTTGAACCTGTGCCCCCTTGTAATTGACACTTCCACCCTGGGAAAAGGCCTCTGGCTAGCCACCCTGTCTCTGCCTCGCATAATTTTGTAGACTTAGAACCCTACATAGAACCCTACAGTGCAGAAACAGGCCCTTCGGCCCATCGAGTCTGCACCGAACACAATCCCACCCAGACCCTATCCCCATATTCCTACACATTTACCTGCTAATCCCTCTAACCTACATATCCCAGGACACTAAGGGGCAATTTTAGCATAGCCAATGAACCTAACCCGCACATCTTTGGACTGTGGGAGGAAACCGGAGCACCCGGAGAAAACCCACGCAGACACGAGGAGAATGTGCAAACTCCACACAGGCAGTGACCTGAGCCGGGAATCGAACCCAGGACCCTGGAGCTGTGAAGCAGCAGTGCTAACCACTGTGCTACCGTGCCGCCCTATCAGATCTCTATCAGATCTCCCCTCTTTCCAGTGAAAACAATCCTAGTTTATTCAGCCTCTCTTCACAGACAACACACTAGAGACCAGGCAACATCCTGGTGAACCTTTTTTGCATTCTCTTCAAAGCTTCCATGCCTTCTGGCACTGTGGTGACCAGAACTGGCAATGCTCCAAGTGCAGCCTAACTAAGATTTTCTATAACTGCAACATGATTTGCCAACTCTTGTACTCAATGTCCCGGTTGATGAAGGCAAGCAAGCCATATCATAGAAATCTATAGTGCAGAAGGAGGCCATTCGGCCCATTGAGTCTGCACTGATCACAGTCCCACTCAGGCCCTATCCCATAACCACATACATTTACCCGAGCGAGTCCTCCTGACACTGGGATCAATTTAGTGTGGCCAATCAACCGAACTGCACATGTTTGGACTGCAGAAGGAAACCAGAGCATCCAGAGGAAACCCATGCAGACACCGCACAGACAGTGACCCAAGCCAGGAATCGAACCTGAGTCTCTGGCGCTGAGGCAGCAGACTATGCCACCGTACCTCCTTAATCACCCTGGCAACCTGTGCATGCCCAGATCCCTCAATATGTTAATGTTCCTGAGGGTTCTGTCATTTACAGTATAATTCACACCTAAATTTGATCCTCCAAACGCATTGCCTCTCATTTGTCCGGATTAAACTCTACCTGCCATTTCAGTGCCCGCATCTCCAATCTATCTATATCCTGTTGTATCCTCTGACAATCCCCAACCCCACTCTTGGCTATCAGCAATTCCACCAATCTTTGTGTCATCCCCAAACTTACTAATCAGTAAGTCTGTGCACATTTCCCTGAGCATTAACCTGAGACTCTTGATTTCTAGCCCATTACCAATATGTCACCATCTCCCCTACGTTTATCCTCACGCATTCATCTAGCATCTTCTTAATCGATTCCAATCACCTCAAACACGATCCCGACAAGAGGGACTATCTTCTCAACGTCTATCCACCAAATCCCTTCATAATCTTAAGACCATCATTGGGTCACAACTCAGTCTCCCTAACCCATTCAGTCTTTCTTGACAGTTTCTTGACAGGATCCTTGTTAATCTTTTTTGTATCTTCTCCAATGCCTCAACATAACATGGAGAGCAGGAGGGCATACTATACTCTGAACAGGGTCTAATAATGGGTGGCATGGTAGTACAGTGGTGAGCACTGTTGCCTCACAGTGCCAGGGACCCGGGATTGATTCCCAGTGTGGGTCCTGTGTGGAGTTTGTACATTCTCCTCCTGGTGCTCTGGTTTCCATCCACAGTCCAAAGATGTGCTGGCTAGGTGCATTGGCCATGCTAAGTTCTCCCTCAGTGGACCCGAACAGGTGCCAGATTGTGGCCACTCGGGGATTTTCACAGTAACTTCTTTGCAGTGTTAATGTAAGCCTACTTGTGACACTGATAAATAAACTTTAGAACTTTAAAAACTTAATGAAACAAAATTCAATATATATGCTCTTCCACATCGTTACTGATGTGGATCTGATCACGAGTGCTGGACTGAATTTTCGGATGGTTTTATTAATCTGACCTGCAATGGAATTCTCCTGGTTGCTGCAGAGAAAAGTAACACGTCATTTATAAAAACGGTCGCAATGAATACAGGACAGAGCAAGGGAATCGGTTACTCTTTATTCGCAGTGGATGAGACCTCTCAACAAATAATAAATATTTTCAAATTGTTCTCAAGGCACATAACTTGGAACAGCAGCAAATTAATTTGGATCACAAATATAATTATCCTGTATTCACAATAAAGCATTTGATATATTAATCACTCAATCCTGCCTCCTGTACAGATTTACAGCAGAACATTTCTTGGCTCAACCTCCAATTAATTATCGACCGTGACTCAGTGGGTAGTGCTCTCACATGAGTCAGGAGATTGTGGATTCAATATTACTCCAGAGACCCGAGCACAGAATCTGACATTTCTATATTCTTTCACATGATGTGGTCATCACTGGCTACGCCAGCATTTATTGCCCATCCCTAATGGCTCTCGAAAAAGTTGCGGTGAGCTGCCTTCTTGAACCGCTGCAGTACATGTTTTGATTTGATTTTACTATTGGCAAAGTATTAACATACAGTGAAAAGTATTGTTTCTTGTGTGCTGCACAGACAAAGCATACCATTCATAGAGAAGGAAATGAGAGAGTGCAAAATCCAGTGTTACAGTCATAGCTACAGAAAGATCAACTTAATGCGAAGTAGGTCCATTCAACAGTCTGATGGTAGCAGGGAAGCAGCTGTTCTTGAGTTGGTTGGTATGTAACCTCAGACAAAAGTCCATGTGATGTAGGCACACTCACAGTGCTGTTAGGGAGGGATTTCGAGGATTTTGGCCCAGTGAATGGCAATACATTTCCAAGTTAGGATGGTGAGTGGCTTGGAGGGAAACACGCAGGTGGTGGTGTACCTGTGCATCTGCTGCCCTTTTGCATTGAGGTGGTACAAGTTGATTGAAGCTTGTCAAGTTACTGCAGTGCATCTGGTAGCGGTGCACCCAGCTATTGGACAGTGGAGGGGGTGAATGTTTAAGTTTTTGAATGGGATGCCAGTGAAGCTTTTTCCTGCAGGGTGTGAAGCTTCTCAGGTTTTTTTGAAGGTGCACTCATCCAGGCAAATGTAGTGCTGCATGGTCAGAGGTACTAACTTTTGAATGAGATCTTAAACTGAGGCCCTATCTGCCCAGTCAGATGGATGTAAAAAGTCCCATGACACCATGTTGAAGACAAGGGAAGTTCTCCAAAGTGTCCCAGACCAAAACTGATCCCTCAATTTCCCAGCAGCAGGGAAGATTATTTGGCCAGCATCACATGGTTTCCTGTGGGATCTTGCTGAGCACAAACCAGATGATTCTTTTCCTAAATTACAACATTGACTACACTTATAAAGTATTTAATCGGCTGTAAAGTGCTGGAGGTTATGAAAGCCATGCCATATGTGTTTAATCTTATTTTACTTCACAATCTTATATTTTCCTTCCAATTTCCCTAGCCCTCTGAACTCTGTTTTCTCGCTGTTCTAGTGGGTTTTAATGTCACACAGCTTCACACAGGCAGAACATCTCAATCCGAGAATCTGCCATTGCTCCTGTAGTCAGTGGTCCATCCCCAGTAATCCCCAGTATGAGGGTCTCTCTGCACGGTGACTGGGTTCGGATATAAAACACAAACTCTTTGGCAGGAAAGGAAGATACAAAAACCAAGAAAGATTTGGATAAAATAAAGAATGGGATTGATGTGACTGCGTCTGTGCAAAAGGGTTTTTGATATGTAAATTAGCATAATGGCAGGAAAACAAGTGTTTACCTGTGACTGCTAGGTGGGGGTGGGGAGAGGGGGGGTGTAGAAATAGGTGTTGGACCTGTTCAAAGAGGTGAGTTCAAAGTGGAGATAAGAATATAATTTACACCTATAGGCTAGAAGCCCAGTCCAAGGTGTTACTGAGATGGAATAATACCACACGGAAAAAACACTCCATCCACAGCTGGATTAATTAGACAGTAGGAGAGAAGAGGGAAACAGTTAGGAAGCAGGACTCTCCCTGAACACAAAGCACAGATTCAGTCTAAAAGCTGTTGCTTTTTTAAATTCATCAGAGAACAACTATGCTGAACAGAAGAAAGCCTCTCCCAACTTGTGCATAGCAACCATTGGCTTTTTTAAAAAACTCAGTGTTATACCACATGGGATGCTGTTTTGGAACAAACAGAGTTCAGGAATATAGAAGGGAACAAGATAAATGTCATAAGATGCCATATGTGTAGTCATCATTGTGGTAGACATGTATCGTAGTCTTTCTTGTATTTTTTTAGATTAATGAATGTTATTTTATCAATGGATAAAACAAGACTCACTCATTCCTCACCGGTTTGCATACCTTTTCTCACATCATACCGAATTTAAAATAATACACCACCATGAACTGTGTTCCAAGTTATCCCTCTGGGTTTTGGGATGCCCTCGCACTGACATTAGCACGAGGTTACTTCGAACTGAACTTTGTTCGATCCTCTCACACAGACAATGAAAATTGGATTCAGCTTGGGATAGAGCAGTCCCAAAACCTGACTTTACCCATGTCATGTCCAGCATAACCCTGGGACCCAAGGCTATCCCAATTTGCCCAGATTTCCAGTTTGTAAACCTGCCCCCCCCCCCCCCACCCCGCTATTCTGCTGTTGCCATTTCCATCGGCTGATCTCTCATTTCCTTCACCTTCCCCACTCCAGCCCCTTTGCCATTGCATTGTTCCAGTCTTTCACAGATACAGCATAAACCTGCCCAATTTATCTGCTTAAACACTATCAATTCTGTCAAAGTCATCAATTTGAAACAATGGGCAGAATTTAATGCCCCCCCCCCTCCAACTCCACCCCACTGAGGTGGCAGGGGTCATGTGGGGGAGGAAGGGGGTTGGAATCCCTGCTTCCCCCTGTCTCCCTCTCCAAGAAATGTCCCTGCCTTGCCACCAATTGAGACCCTTCAGCCGGCTGGTAGTGCTGCTGGTATGCAGGAACCATAACAAACAAACCTCATGGAATCATACAGTGCAGAAAGATGCCATTCAGCCCATTGAGTCTGCACCAGCCCTATTGCCATAACGCCATGCATTTACCTTAGGTAGTCCCCCTGAATTAGCACACCTTTGGGCTGTGGGAGGAAACCGGAGCACCCAGAGAAACCCACGCAGACATGGGGAGAATGTGCAGACTCCACATAGGCAGTGACCTGAGGCTGGAATTGAACTTGGGTCCCTGGCACTGTGAGGCAGCAGTGCTAACCACTGCACCACCCACATGCTGCATGATCCTTGCAGGTTCACACAATCAGTCCCCTGTTTAAATGCATTCAGGGCCGAGCTGAGGGACCCAGCATCACCCAGAGAGCCAACCCTGCTGCTGACTCCCCTGCTGTATGACTTCCCACTTGTCTTCATTCAACAGTGGCCTGGGATGCAACAACAATGAGGCCTCAGGCTGGTGTTATCTTAGTTAAGAAAGCCGTCACCTTTTGGTTGGTTTCAGCCCTCTCCTTGACCCTGGGAGGAGGCCTGCCAACTGCAGGCTTTTCCCAAAGGAACGCCCAAGGTTCCCAGTGACTCTCTCTCTCTCTCTCGGAGGGCAAGACACCTGCCGCTTGCATTAAACCCAGCCAATTAACTCTTTCTCTCTCTCTCCGCAGCAGCTGAATGTTTCCAGCAGTTTTCGATTTTATTGCAGATTAAGATCCCTGCCAGGTTATAAATGGACTTCATTAACCATGGATTCTGTATCAATGTTAATTTTAGCTTTCTCCCCGAGGCTCTGAGCCGCTAATGAGAGTGCTGAACTGCGGGAGCGCGCTAACTTCAATATGTGGCGGCTGTGAAAATAAAAAATCAAAGCATGTTGTTGAGGAGCCAGAGTTAGACAGTTCGATAAAATCCATTCTCTCTGTAACACCTTCAGACTAAAAGCTCTCATCTGCTATTTTCAGGGACTGCAACAATCCAACAATAAACAGGATTTACTCTGTCAAGAGGAGTGCGACGAATTTGATGAAATGTGTTAAATATTCACAGAAAATCTCACAGGTTATGTTTACAAAGGAGGTAGGATTATATAACAATGCTTAAACTCTAGGGTGAGTTCACCCTTTGTAGCAAGCTGTCAGATTAATATTAGCTGTCAGTTTGCTTGTATGCAAATTGCCTGCTCTGCTTCCCACATTAAAATACGCTAGACTTCAATTAATAGCATTTGGGGGTGCCAATGCCATGTGGTGAGGTTGTTAGGTGAACACCAATGGCTTTATTGCAGGGCCAAGTTGTGCAGAGTGCCGAGTGGTACTGCCCACCACCCCCTGTTCACCCCCTTCTTCCTATGTCAACCCCACCCAGTGTTATGAAGAGGTCTGATTGAGTAAATATGAGGAAACTGTTCCCATTGGCAAGTGGATTGTTAATCAGACAATCTGGATTGAAATATGGGAATTGGAGGGGAGATGAGGGAAGTCTTCTTCTGCACAGCGAGTTGTGATCTGGAATGTGCTGCCTGGAAGGATAAAGGATGCAGGTTCAATCGGAACTTTCCATAGGAAACTAAACAAAGAACAAAGAAAATTCCAGCACAGGAACAGGCCCTTCGGCCCTCCAAGCCTACACCGACCATGCTGCCAAACTTAACTAAAACTCCCTATCCTTCCGGGGACCATATCCCTCTATTCCCATCTCATTCACGTACTTGTCAAGATACCCTTCAAAAGTCACCACTTCCACTGCCTCCTCCGGCAACAAGTTCCAGGCTCTGCATCTCTTTTAAAATTTGCCCCTCTCACCTTAAACCTATGCCCCCTAGTAATTGACTCTTCCATCCTGGGAAAAAGCTTCTGACTATCCACTCTGTCCGTGCCCCTCATAATCTTATAGACTTCTATCAGGTCTCCCCTCAACCTCCGTCGCTCCAGTGAGAACAAACCAAGTTTCTCCAACCTCTCCGTATAGCTAACGCCTTCCATACCAGGCAACATCCTGGTAAATCTTTTCTGTACCCTCTCCAAAGCCTCCACATCCTTTTGGTAGTGCCGTGACCAAAATTGAACACTATATTCCAAATGCGGCCTAACTAAGGTTCTATAAAGCTGCAACATGACTTGCCGATTTTTAAACTCAGTGCACCGGCCGATGAAGGCAAGCATGCCGTTTGCCTTCTTGACTACCTTCTCCACCTGCATTGCACTTTCAGTGACCTGTGCACCTGTACGCCCAGATCCCTTTGCCTATCAATACTCTTAAGGGTTCTGCCATTTACTGTACATTTCCTATCTGAACATTTCTTATGCTAATGTGCCTTTCTCATGCACCAGTTTATGACAACTCACAATTGGCAATCTTAACCAGACACCGCAAAGATGTTTAATTGTGGGGTACTGTAAGGGGCTTAAATATGACAAATTAATCCATTCAGGAATTCAATAGAATTCACTCCCACAGGGATTGGTTGAGCTGAATAGCAGAGATGTATTTAAGAAGTTGAATAAACACAGGGGATAAAGGAATGCCAAGTTATGTTGCTAGGAATAGATGGGAAGAGGTTTGTGTGAAGTTTATGTGGGCAGCATGGTGGCACAGTGATCAGCACTGCTGCCTCAGTGCTAGGGACCTGGCTTCAATTCCCGGCTTGGGTCACTGTCTGTGTAGAGTTTGTATGTTCTCCTGTGTCAAAGAACAAAGAACAAAGAACAATCCAGCACGGGAAACAGGCCCTTCGGCCCAACGAGCCCGCGCCGCCACATCACCCTGCACCTATTCTACCCTGCATATCTATGAATGGAACCCTACTCAGTCAGATTCAGGGAAGAAATAGTGTCAATTTGGTAAAAACTGATTAGCCTGAGAGCACATTTTTGGGGTGTGGGAGGAAACCGGAGCGCCCGGAGGAAACCCACGCAACCACAGGGAGAATGCGCAAACTCCCACAGACACAGGCCCAAATCCATGTGCCTGCACAGCCAGCAGTGCTAGTCACTGAGCTGTTGCGGCGCCCATCTACCGGTCCAGGATCAGGCACACACACCGACATGAAGTACTAGGCCACTCCTGGAACTTCCAAGAGCAGCCCAGGCACGACCCGCCGTGTGAATGCCCCTCGTTTGACACGAGGTGGACCTCCACCTGTGGAATAAAGTCAAAAATATTAATCTTACAGCCTGCCTTTCCGGTGTCTCCTGAGGTTTAACCCTATTTAATAGCCCCTACCATATCCCTCCATTCTCGTTTCACTCATGTGCCTGTCTAACTGTATCTTAAACGAGTCCAATGTTCCTGCCTCCACCACCCTACTCGGTAGCGCGTTCCAGACCCCTACAATTCTCTGCGTAAAGAACCTTCTTCTCACCTCCAAATTATACCTCTCCCCCCTCACCCTTAAATGATGACCTCTCGTGTTCGTATCCAGTCTAGGGAGCAGTCTCTCACTATTAACTCTATCCATTCCCTTCATTATCTTATATACTTCTATCATGTGTCTGTGTGGGTTTCCTCCAGTTTCCTCCCACAGTCTAAATGACGTGCTGGTTAGGGTGCACTGGCCATGCTAAATTCTCCCTCAGTGTACCTGAACAGGCACCAGAGTGTGGCCAACAAGGATTGTCATAATAACATCAGTACAGTGTTAATGTAAGCCTACTATTAACTGATAAATTAACTTTAACTTTACAAACAACAGCATAGCCTCGTGGGGCCGAAGAAGGTTTCAGCATTGTAAATTACCTGTCATCTCCGTTTCAGAAATATCACCTGCTCGTGGCTTTAGACACAGGCTGGGGGCCAAGGTGCAGGTAACAGGAGCTGCAAACATCAAAGTACCCAGCAGGCATTATCCCTTTGCAGATTCTGGCCATGCTTTCAGCTTCTTTTAACCCACGTTGCAAATCGTCACAGTGACCATGTTCACCACTGGGATTGTTGTTCAATTTGCAAACAGGCAATCCGGTTTAATTTGATGTAATCCAGTATTTTTTTGGTGTGTTATTGCAATGCAGTTGTTAACCCGCTCATTTTAATAGAGTGAATGCAGTGCTCTGGCTTCAGGCTACAGCAGAGTATTTCACAGCTAATTAAAATTTCTTACAGCACACTCACTCTTGTCATTTAGTCCGAATTGGACAACAAGACCTCAAAAACTAATGGAATACGGCGCGATAGTCTAATTATAGGGATGTTGCCTGAAGAATGAATTTTGTCCCAGAACGCTGGGAGAGTAAAATGAAATTTCCCACAGTGCGGCACTCACTGGCCCTCAGACAGTGCGGCACGCCCTCAGCACTGGCCCTCTGACAGTGCGGCACGCCCTCAGCACTGGCCCTCTGACAGTGCGGCATGCCCTCAGCACTGGCCCTCTGACAGTGCGGCACGCCCTCAGCACTGGCCCTCTGACAGTGCGGCACGCCCTCAGCACTGGTCCTCTGACAGTGCGGCACTCCCTCAGCACTGACCTCTGACAGTGCGACACTCCCTCAGTACTGACCCTCTGACAGTGAGGCACTCCCTCAGCACTGGCCCTCTGACAGTGCGGCACGCCCTCAGCACTGACCTCTGACAGTGTGGCACTCCCTCAGCACTGACCCTCTGACAGTGCGGCACTCCCTCAGTACTGACCCTCTGACAGCGCGGCACGCCCTCAGCACTGACACTCTGACAGTGCGGCACTCCCTCAGCACTGACCCTCTGACAGTGCGGCACTCCCTCAGTACTGACCCTCTGACAGTGCGGCACTCCCTCAGCACTGACCCTCTGACAGTGCGGCACTCCCTCAGTACTGACCCTCTGACAGTGCGGCACTCCCTCAGCACTGACCCTCTGACAGTGCGGCACTCCCTCAGTACTGACCCTCTGACAGTGCGGCACTCCCTCAGTACTGGCCCTCTGACAGTGCGGCACTCCCTCAGCACTGACCCTCTGACAGTGCGGCACTCCCTCAGCACTGGCCCTCTGGCAGTGCGGCACTCCCTCAGCACTGGCCCTCTGGCAGTGCGGCACTCCCTCAGCACTGGCCCTCTGACAGTGCGGCACGCCCTCAGCACTGGCCCTCTGACAGTGCGGCACGCCCTCAGCACTGGCCCTCTGACAGTGCGGCACTCCCTCAGCGCTGGCCCTCTGACAGTGTGGCACTCCCTCAGCACTGACCCTCTGACAGTGCGGCACTCCCTCAGCGCTGGCCCTCTGACAGTGCGGCACGCCCTCAGCACTGGCCCTCTGACAGTGCGGCACTCCCTCAGCACTGACCCTCTGACAGTGCGGCACTCCCTCAGTACTGACCCTCTGACAGTGCTGCACTCCCTCAGCACTGATGCTCTATTGATACCAAGCTGGATTCGGGACTTGGAAGAAAATTGTGGGTCCCCAGCAGAGATATTTGAATCATCAATAGTCACAGGGGAAGTGCCTGAAGATTGGAGGGTGGCAAATATTGAGTCTTTGTTTAAAAAGGGCTGCAGGGAAAAGCCTGGGAACTACAGGCCTGTGAGCCTCACATCAGTGGTGGGTAAGTTGTTGGAAAGTATTTTGAGAAACAGGATCTACAGACATTTAGAGAAGCAAGGACCAATTATGGACAGTCAGTATGGCTTTCTGAGTGGGAAATCATGTCTCACAAATTTGACTGAGTTTTTTGAAGGGGTAACCAAGAAGGTAGATGAGGGCAATGCAGTTGATGTTATCAACATGGACTTTAGCAAGGCCTTTGACAAGGCACTGCATGGTATGTTGTTGCATAAGGTTTATCTCATGGGATCAAGGGTGAGGTACCTAAATGGATACAAAATTTTACTTGATGATAGAAGCCAGAGGATGGTCGTAAGGTGTTATTTTTCCAACTGGAGATCTGTGACCAGTGGTATGCCTCAGGGATCAGTGCTGCGCCCACTGTTATTTGTCATTTAAATTGATGATTTGGATGAAAATATAGGAGGCATTTTTAGTAAGTTTGCAGATGACACCAATATTGGTGGAATAGTGAACAGCGAAGAAAGTTATTTCCAATTGCAATGGGATCTTGATCAATTGGGCCGGTGGGCTGACGAATAGCAGATGGAGTTTAATTTAGATAAATGCGAGGTGATGCATTTTGGTAGATTAAACCAAGGCAGGACTTACTCAGTTAATGGTAGTGCACTGGGGAGAGTTACAGAGCAAAGAGATCTAGGGGTACGTGTTCATAGCTCCTTGAAAGTGGAGTCACAGGTGGACAGAGTGGTGAAGAAAGCATTTGACATGCTTGGTTTCATTGGTCAGAACATTGAATACAGGAGTTGGGATGTCTTGTTGAAGTTGAACAAGACATTGGTAAGGCCACACTTGGATTACTGTGTGCAATTCTGGTCACCCTATTATAGAAAGGATATTATTAAACTAGAAAGAGTGCAGAAAAAATTTATTAGGATGCTCCCGGGACTTGATGGATTGAGTTATAAGGAGAGGCTGGATAGACTGGAACTTTTTCTCTGGAGTGTAGAAGGCTGAGGGGTGATCTTATCGAGTCTAAAAAATGAGGAGCATCAATCAACCAGATAGTCAATATCTTTTCCCAAAAATAGGGGAATCTACTGAGAGGGCATAGGTTTAAGGTAAGTGAGGAGAAATACAAAAGGGCCCAAAGGGGTAATTTTTTCACAGTGGGCGGTGAGTGTCTGGAACAAGTTGCCAGAGGTAGTAGTATAGGTGGATATAATTTTGTCTTTTAAAAAGCATTTAGACAGTTACATGGGTAAGATGGGAACAGAGGGATATGGGCTAAATGCGGGCAACTGGGACTAGCTTCGGGGTTTAAAAAAAGGGCAGCATGGACCAGTTGGGCCGAAGGGCCTGTTTCCATGTTGTAAACTTCTATGACTCTAGTCACCGATAAGTGGTTTGAACCCATGACTTTCCAGTTCAGACTGTGATCTGCTGACCATAGTTGAAATTTGCAGATGAGTTTTGCACAAAGAACTTAACCAGAGAAAAGTTTGGGGAAATCAACAGCCAAGAAAGGAATGTATTTCCTCTTTGCTGCAAGTATGCGTTTAATCTCAGAGCATAGTTACAGCTGAACAATATTTGCTTCAGTTTGAGAGATGAAAAGTGTGTTCGAGCCCAGAAATCTGAGTCCTACTGCAATCGCTCATATTCTACTTATTCCATATTTCTACTTATCAAACTTGTACATCAATAATTTTCAGAAGGTTACATTTAATTTGGATTTTGCGTTCCACTGATGTTACAACACTCCTTAATTCAACCAATTTCTATCTGTGAGTAAAAATGGAAAAGAACGTCTACCGAGGGACCATCTCTGCCTCACCATCTACAATTCCTAGTTCAATTTTCCAAACAGTGAACGATGCATTCGGTGTGGGGACAGCAGTGAGGTCAACTCTGGTAAGGCAAGGTTCTAACTCATGGTGACTAGTGATATGGTCTCAACAGCATTCCTCTGTCATTGAACAGGAGAAAGTGGTGCGCTGGGGGCAAACTGCGGGGGGGGGGGGGTTAGAGAAACCACAAACAGAAACAGGAAAATGAAATGGTCACCTCTTACCTTCAGCCTCGTTGTTCTGGCTGTTAGCTTTGTCGGACATTTGCCCCTGGTCAGCAGCTGAATTGGAACTCCTGATTGCCATCCTTGGTTCAACTCAATGAAATATCTACACTACAAACTAACGCAATTAACTGCTTACAACTCTCCAAAACACAGGTATATCTCTACTCACAGGGATGTGTTGTCAGCACATCTCTCCCCAGCAAGTATAATCGAGGAGGTAAGTACTTGTGTTAGTTATTTCTCTCCTGTTTGAATTGTGATGCAGTGGCTGGTCTCACACAGCACTGCCTCTATATCAAGATGTAGGGTGCACTCTACATGTATAAACCGACATCTTTAAGAATGTGTGATCAACGCAGAGAGAGTGAGAGGTCAAAAGCTACACATGTCTGTGCACAACTGCACTGCCTACAGGGGTAAAGACGTTTGTACTCACAGTTTACAATTAAAGAACATTAACAAGAGTTAAGAGCTGTTTATGGGTTATCGATGTTCTGGGGGTGTGGGAAGGAAGCACAGGCTTCGGACGTTCTGAGTATTTTTTTCCAAGTCTTCCCAATTGCCACGGGGCTCCGATCTCTGCTGAGCTTCCCCAGGCTTCATTTCTCCATGTCCATAGAAGCAAGAATGATAGCTGTCCTGCTGGGAATATACACCTGAAACAACACAGGAACAACAGTTAGTATCAAACACAGCAGCACACCTAGGATGGGAGTTTAACCCACCAATTGGTGATTGGGACATAACCTTGGGTCTGTCGGTGATGTAATCAATCCTTGTCTTGCTCACTAGCAAGATGTATATGAGTTATAAGGAGAGACAGATTGGGACTTTTTTTTTAACCTGGAGCATAGAGAGTTTAGGGGTAATCTTATAGAGGTCTATAAAATAATGAGGGGCATAGATAAGGTAGATAGTTAACGCCTTTTCTTAAAGATAGGGGAGTTTAAAACTAGAGGACATAGGTTTAAGGTGAGATGGGAGAGATACAAAAGGGTCCAGAGGGGCAATTTTTTCACTGAGGGTGGTGCCAGAGGCAGGAGTAAAGGCAGGTACAATTTTATCTTTTAAAAAGCATTTAGACAGTTACATGGGTAAGATGGGTAGAGAGGGATATTGGCCAAATGCAGGCAACTGGGACTAGCTTAGGGGTTTAAAAAAAGGGCAGCATGAACAAGTTGGGCCGAAGGGTCTGTTTCCATGCTTTAAATCTTTATGACACTATAGCTACTGGCCTTAAAAAGAAATTTTACTGACAGATTGCATATCTGTATTTTTGTGTTTCAAAAGTTGAAGGTTGGGGGGCAGGAAGGAATTTATTCGCGTAGTTAAATTATTCAAAATATTTGAAATCTTTTTCTCTGGTGGGGAATCAGGAAGCACATTTCTATACAATGGGTTAAAGAAATCTGGATTAAAACAAAATACTGCAGAGACTGGAATCTGAAACAAAAACAGAAAATGCTGGAAAATCTCAGTAAGTCTGACAGCATGTGTGGAGAGAGAACAGGCAACGTTTCGAATCTGGATGACCCTTCATCAGAGTTCTGATTCAAAATATTGGCTCTATTCTCTCTTTACAGATGATGTCAGACCTAAGGAAATCTAGAACTCTCTTTTACCAAAAGCATGCGGATGCTGAAAGGCAATTGGCGTTTTCACCAGACTAAGATGAACCTGTTTTCAATAGGTTCAAGGCATCATGGATGATGAAGAATTGTAGGGAATTAGTTTTAAGCGTACAGATCAGCCTTGATCTAGTTAAATGGTGAGGAGCTCAGAGGGGCTGAATGGCCTCCTCCTGTTCTGATGTTTTTGCCAACATGTTCAAATCCAAAATCTGAAATACGTGGACAAAAAAAAACAGAAACAGGTCACCTTTTAATATAACTCATCAAATACAATCAAAAGCCCACAGTCCTAAAAATAGCGATGTTTCAGTTATTAAAGGACGTGTGACCCTCAAGGGCACCCAAGATCTTCAGTCACTCCACGCATCAGTTCGAGAGCTCTCTGTTCGAACATAAAATGCTGCATAAAATACTTGGCAGCTCATCAATATTTCAGAAGGTCCTGTGTCTATGTCGGGAGGTCATGCACTCTGCACAATAGATTTAAAAAAAATAATAAAATGTGACTCCGTTTGTTGAAGCAATTCATTGCTGCTCAGTAAGCATGCAGATGAATGGGAACCATGCACAAATGCTTTTATATTGGTGCCAGTGGGAGGCTACCGCCTGGCAGATAATGATTACCCTGTGTCATCCTGCCCTATCTAACTGGAGTTGGCGTTGAGTCAGGAAGGAAGCAAATGTTTTGAGTAAGTACAGGATATTTTCCTGCAACAAGGGGCTATGCTGTTAGATTTAACAATGAAGCACGTTTAGTTGACAGCCTAACGGGGTGTGAATATTTATCTGACAGCATTCACAATATGATCGAGGTCACTGCTGCGTTCGAAACAGGAGGAAGCTGTGAAACAGATATTGAGATTCTGGATAAAGGCAACATAAACTGGACGAAACAGGAACTGACACAGTAAACTGAGCAATTCTGTTATAAAAGCAAAATACAGCGAATGCTGGGAATCTGAAACAAAAACAGAAAATGCTGGAAAAACTCTGAAAAAAAGGCCTTGTAGCCTGGAGAGAGAAACAGAGTTAGTTTTAAGCCCTTATGACTCTTCATACTGCAATGCAAACCTCTCCCCCCACCTGCTGCTGCCCTGGAAATCAGGTTCTCGCCCGTAGCTCCAAGTGAGCTTGGAGCCCAATTCAGCAGCCACCTGGATTTATCCCCCACCACTCCCAGCAGTTCCACAGGCTCCAATTTCTGGTTCAAAGAAGCATGGACCTGGCACTGTGGACCCCAAGGGGGAGGGGTAAAAGTGAACTGCAGCCTCCAACAGTGCCCGTAACATTCCTCTGCAGCATCTCAGGTGCTTTCTAAACACTGCAGTTAGAAAAGAGGAACTGAAGCCTCATGGCTAGTGGGTAATCTGTCAACCAAAAGCAGACAATTTATAAACATTGGTCAGGAACAAGAAAATGCACTTGTGGTGCATTCAACCATGGAGGGAAAGAAATCAAACAAAGCTCCTGACACCTGGATATGTGATCTGGCCTGTCAATCACAGCACTTGAAAGGGATGAGACACAAGATGCTGTTCTTTGCAGTGAAATTCAAGCCTTGCCGTCATTCAAAGCACTTCAATGAGGGTACACTGCAGCTAGCCCTAACGAGAGAAAGCAAGGGGATCTCCCGTGTAAAACTACCAGAGCACTTTAAAGAGGTCATTTAATACCTTGAGCTTGTGAGATTAACCAGAGCCAATGAAATGGAGAGCTGAGATACTTCTGAAGGCTTCCATGTGTCAATGGGTCACGGATAGTAAGGTGAGCAGGACACTTCAAAGGTTTTAAAGGACAGATCCAATAATCAATATCTTTTCCAGAATGTTGTCTCGAATCACCATCCGGAGAGCGAGCATACCTATCCCTGGGAAACAAGGACAAGTGGAACCACGAGACCACGATTCCAGAGGAGATTCCGAGGTCAATACCGTCTCCCCAGCCTGCCCCCACCCTACCCCCCAGGTCCCTTTGGTCTCACGCGCACATACTTACCTCCATTCCGCCCTCCCACCCGCCAGAGTCCAAGGCACCAGATCAGGGTGTCACTGTCGGGACGCAGTACAAGGGGATTCCATTGCAGATTCGAGTGAGGGGGACTTGGGTGTGTCACCCTTATGCCTGCCTGTGTGTGGTGTGGTGCGTTTGGGGCAGGGGTGACCATTCTTTCAGGAGGAGGAGGAGAATGCCCTCAATGCTGGGGGGTTGCAGATAGTTTGCCCCGTCAGTGTGGGTTTGCCATGTCCTTGGCATGGAGGGCTTGTCTCTCTACGCTGAGGTCTCGATGAAGTTTGGCTGGCAGGCATATCTCACTTTATCCACATCTTTAAATCCTAAAGGTGGGAGAATCTCACCTGACAAGCACTGCTAAAGCCATCTGGGAACACTCCGGTATTCCCGCTGGCAGGAACAGTCAGATGGCAATCAGGAAGAACTTTATATTGTTGCCATGCTGATTGGATAACATTTGTGCCTTTGTCTGCAGATGTGTTGGTCAATGAGCCAGAGGAATCCAGCTATCAGAAGCAATGAATCAGGGCCTCCTTGGCTGTGTCTCAGGGACTGTTAGCCATGCAAGGCCCTTATACCGACATGGTGGAGCAGACAAACACATTCTGTTGACTGTGATTGTGGAAATGTATGACATATGATAAAACATTATCCTCTCCTCCCAAAGCCATGCCGCCCTGAAAATATCAAAGCTTTGAGCTACAGCCCGTGTGGATACTGGCAAGGAAAATGCAGTGACACAAGTAGAGGAGTTCCTGGCCAATATTTATCCCTCAATCAACATCACAAAGACAGATTATCTAAGGTTTTAAAGTTTACTTAGTAGTCACAAGTAAGGCTTACATTAACACTGCAGTGTTGCACTACTGTGAAAATCCCCTAGTTGCCACATTCCAGCGCCTGTTCGGGTACACTGAGGGAGGATTTAGCACTGTGAATGCACCCTAACCAGCGTGTCTTTCGGACTGTGGGAGGAAACTGGAGCAGCCAGGGAGAATGTTCAAACTCCACACAGGCAGCGACCCAAGCCGGGAATCGAACCCGGGCCCTGGCAATGTGAGGCAGCAGTGATAAGAACTGTACTACCGTGCTGCCAGATCTGGTCACTATCATATTGCTGTTTGTGCAATTTTGCTGCGCACAAGTTGGCTGCCAAGTTCCCTACATTAGGAGTGTAGTACATTAGTACACTGCAAAACTGTTTAATTGGCTGCAGAGCGCTGTGGTGTTGAATGGCACTATGTAAATTCAAGGTAGAATAGAGAATAGGGATTGAATCATTAGCCAGATGGACAACAGGCCGATTTAAAAAATAAACCAAACAACCAAACCAGAGAGATTTATAGTCTGCGTGAAGCGTGTGATCGATCTCAGCTTTCTGGGAAATGGGGAAAGTGGTTTTCATCCCAAGGCTATTTGGGCATCAGAAGCGAATTCCAGCCAGGGTAGCAATCTGTATTTATTGCTTTGAACCACACAGAGTCACTTTAACATTTCAGTAAAAGACTGAAGATAATTGCCGCAGGAATTTTCCCAACAGGACAGCTTTGGGTGAGCGAAGAAAAGAAGTTAGCAATAATCCCTTCTAAAAGGCATTTTAATTGAGCTTACACGTGAGCAGCGGATAGTCATTCTGCAGAGTGTGTGCAGCATTCTAAATGATATACTGCTGCACTAATGACCATTAGCTTTTACAGTTAAGACACTGGTCCAGATGTAAGTTAAAGCTCATCCTAATGTGCACCATCAGCGTCCCCAAGTTTGACTGCAGTCACCACTGGTTATTAAATGTACCGGTAAGGAAGGATATATTGGCTTTGAAGGCTTTGAGCAGCACATATTCAGCAAAACAGAACTGAGGCTACAAGAGTTTAATGAGGAGGACAGGTTGTATTGCTTCATGCACAGATTGATGATGTAATTGAAGCGTTTAAGGTAGTTAAAGGATTTGATCGGATTGATATAGCGGAACGATTTCCTCTTGGAATGGGGAAGGGTGCGGGTGTTCAACATTCCAAATCACTGAGGGGATAATGTCACTACACAAAGGTCAGTATTTCAGAATGGGGATTGATAGATTTTTGAGAGGTAAGGTTATTAAACTATACAGACCAAGGTGGGGAGATGGAGGTCAGCTATTCCCCACAAGTGAACTGCCTAAAATCTGTGTGCTTTCATTACCAGCCCTCCTGTCAGTGGAATCAGTTTCGCCTTATCTATTCTATATTAACCCCTTATTAGTTCAATCATCTCTATTAAGTCACACTTTAATTGTGTTTTGCTGTAAGGACAGCAAACCCAGCTTTCCGATATAACAAAGTCCCCCTTTCCTGGTCCCATTCCAGTAAATATCTAAGGCCCAGGCATCCTTCTGAAAAATGCAGTATCCAGATCTGAACACAATATACCAGACGGGGCCTAACCAGTGATTAAAAAAGGCTTTGCATAACTACCCTGCTTCCATTCTCTATCCTTCTATTTATAAAGCCCAGCATCCATTATATATTTTTTTAAAAGCAGATTCATCGACTTATCCTGCCATCTTCAAAGATTTACCGAGGTGCCTCTGTTCCTGAACGTTTTAAATTTGTAGCCCAGATTCTTTGGAAAGCAAACAGAAACTGCAACTAGACATAATGATTAATAAATAAACCCAGCACCCGTCTCGTTGGAATGGTTAGTAGAATCCATGATTAAAAATAAATTGTTCAGTTGGGAGTATGTACGGACAAGTGTGCAGAACGATAGAAGCCCATTCCTTCCCCCAAGGGACCATGTACAATTTTCTCTGTTACTGTGTCTGTGTAACTCATTGACATTTTCTGAAGGAGATGATACAATGAAGGTAAAACTACCAGAATTCTAACTATGACAATGTCGTCAAATCCTGAATAACACACAGCATAGATCTTCTGACAGATTCAGACGAATTAACACGCTATCTTCACACTTAATCAATCTTCTCCCAACAACTGAAATCTTAAAGACAGCAATCGACAGTTTTCCTGGGTAAGGGGTGTCAAGGGATATGGAGCAACGGCAGGTAAGTGGAGCTGGGAGACAGATCAGGCATTTTCTGATTGATTGGCAGAACAGCTTTGAGGGGATTGAATGGCCTCCTCCTGTTCCTACTTTCAGACCCACATGGGCAATGAGGAGGACTCAGTCTTAGATCAAGGCCCTTGTTCAATTGCTTAGCTCACTCAACCTGCTCCTCAGACAGGAACCTATCACTCCCTTTCCAAATCCCACCCCCATTCCCAATTCATCCTTACCTGCAAGGAATTTTCACAACTGTGCAATGTTCCATAGTTCACCAGCTGGGAAGGGAATAAAAAGGAAGAAATAAAGCAATAGGGGGGGCGGTGAAGGAAGCAAACGCCGGAAATTCAGGAGTGAGGAAAACAATTATTGATTAAAATAAAGTTAGCAGCAAGGCAGAGCAGGAAATAAGTCTACATAATACTGAGAACTGAACACAAGACAGATGTTATGAAATGTAATGAATCTGGGAAAGGACACAGAGTGGTGAATTTTAAATTATAATAAAGAAACTGGGAGAATTTGAAAATTAACTTTAAAAATATTGATACTAGAATTAAATGCGTTATTCTCCTGGTTGTCTGAATCCTTAAATCTCCTGTCAAATTGACACAAGTCCATGTGCCACTAGATGGCAGAGGAACATTGTGTGTGAGATGGGTAAAGCTGTCTTTCCACAGTCTGAGAGTCTGCGTGATCACGTCTTTCACAAACTCCTCCGCTAACTCTGCTTGGGGATATTCCTGGAGCATCTATCACATGACCTCACACCTCAACCTGTCCATCCACCTCCCACACTCCTTTCACTGGCCCATCCTCTCTTCTCAGTCTCAGAGAAGCAAACACACAGTTGATACACCTCGACTGCAAGTCAAAGCAGCCCCCCTTCCCCCTCCCAATCCGTCGCCTTATTGATTACAGAGAGAAACTGTTAAGTGATTAAAGGAAATGAAAAGGTAATTAAAATGCTGTTTGATCCCCTGGTGATTTTTCTTACCGGCCTTGCTCAAGGCAATTTTTCCTTGGAGATGGATCACTGATTCTTGGAGAGTCCACCTCACCCATTTGATCTCTGAGGAAAGGTTGCTGTCCTCCTCCCCTTCAAAACCAGATCAAAATCAATTTGAGAATGTCCCACAGATCAACTCAGCTGTTGTAACAAGGAATTCCAGATCATTCTGAGAGCTGCTGTGCCATGGACATGTTGGACATGCCCAGAACATTCTTGTGTGTTTATTTCTGGTTCCTCCATCCCATCCCTAGAAACTTCCAACCAGATTTTGCTGACTCTGCAGAAATGTCATGGTGTGTCCAGAAATGGACAATGAATCTCAAGAACACTTGACAGAAGGTCATTAATAATAGAACAGCATGTGACTGGGTTTTATTTTAACACTATGAACTTCTTAGTTACAATAATGGTAGTGATGGAGGGACAAGCTTGTTTGTCACCAATTATCCAATTGAATAAGGAAGACTTATACTTTCCGATTGGCTCTGAGAAGGGTGTGAGGGGCCCGGGTGGTCGGTGCAGGCACAATGGGCCGAATGGCCTTCTTCTGCACTGTAGGATTCTATGATTCTAGTCTTCTCACTTTCCGATTAGCTATCAGAGGGGAGTGAGGGGACTGGATGCATCAGAAGACCAATGCCTCAGGGTAATTAGAAGCAGACGGTCATGTGAACAAAGCTCCAGGAATATATCCAGAGTTGGCAGCTGTAAATATGAAGCAGACTCTGCATGAGCTTGCTGCTCAGGAACGAGCTGGTTCTGCACATTACTCCAGCGCTCTATGACAAGAGGCAGTGATCAGGGCACTGAGATCTCATAAGGAAGATGGGCAGGCGACTGTGCTGACTTATTCTCTTCTCTGGCTGGCACCATGACTCTGACCTTCCTCTGCCTGTGCCCCCTACTCCCCCTACATCCCACACTGCTGATATTCCAAATAAATTACTCCTGTCCATTTCAGTAGCCTCAAAGGCTCCGCCACCCAGTTGCAGGTTAACCCTTTCCACCTGTCTTTTCCACCTTTTCTTCACAAAAAAATAAGCAATAAGGGCATGGCATATCCTTCAGGGAAAGGAACAACAAGGATCAGAGAGAAAACTCCAATAGCTGGTGGGAAATGGGGAGAAGGTGGATAGATGGGTTTGAGGGATACAGGGAGAAGGTGGGATTGAGGGATACAGGGAGAAGATGGGATTGAGGGATACAGGGAGAAGGTGGGATTGAGGGATACAGGGAGAAGGTGGGATTGAGGGATACAGGGAGAAGGTGGGATTGAGGGATACAGGGAGAAGGTGGGATTGAGGGATACAGGGAGAAGGTGGGATTGAGGGATACAGGGAGAAGGTGGGATTGAGGGATACAGGGAGAAGGTGGGATTGAGGGATACAGGGAGAAGGTGGGATTGAGGGATACAGAGAGAAGGTGGGATTGAGGGATACAGGGAGAAGATGGGATTGAGGGAGACAGGGAGAAGATGGGATTGAGGGATACAGGGAGACGTACAGGTAGGTTTGAAGGATTTGAGAGGGTGGGTAGATGGGATTGAGGTATACAGGAAGAAGGTGGGTATGCAGGTTTGAGGATAAAGAATCATAGAATCCTACAGTGTAGAAGGAGGCCGTTCAGCCCATCAAATCTGAACCAACCACAATCCCACCCAACTTCTATCCCCATAACTCTATGCATTACCCTAGCTAGTCCTCCTGACACGAAGGGGCAATTTATCATGGCCAATCCACTAACCCACACATCTTTGGACTGTGATAGGAAACCAAAACACCCGGAGGAATCCCATGTATTCCACACAGGGAGAACGTGCAAACTCTAAATAGACAGTGACCCAAGTCAGGAATCAAACCCAGGTCCATGGCACTATGAGGCAGCAGCGCTAACTATTGTACCACCATGCTGCCTTTATGAGGAGATAGGGTGGAGTAGGTGGGATTGAGGGATATGGGAGAAAGTGGGATTAATCAAAGACAGTTTTTAAAGGGCTCTTTTCCTGTTAAAAATTCTGGTGTTCAAACATCTGTTCAGCTTCTTACAGTCTCCTGGTCTCAACTGCTCAGCACTTTCCAATAAATCACTCCAAAGACCTAGCCAATAGTCTCGCAGCACAACTGAGTCTTACCTCCAAGAGACAGGCTCTCCTCTGGGAAAAGTCATCACATGGAAACTGAGGAAGGAAAAGAGAAAGGGGGAAAAATAAAGGAATAGGAAGAAGCACAAACAGCAGGAAACAAGCAGAGAATGATGTGGAATCAATTAATGAGTGAAGAACAGTGAGAGCAGGCAATAAATCAGTGTTGTCACTGGGACTTATCGACAAGACCTAAGAAATTTCACTTTAACCTCTTACTTCATCCCTAATTTTTTTCCTGATCCTCAGTATAGGGTATAGCAGTGCACTGGCACATTATGTATATAGAATTACACAATGACTTGTGTAGGATTCTATGATTCTAAGTCTTCTCACTTTCCGATTGGCTGTCAGAGAGGAGTGAGGGGACTGAACGTATCAGAAGACCAATGTCTCAGGGTAGTTAGAAATAGAGGGTCAAAGCTTCCGGAATATATCCAACCAGAGTTGGTAACTATAGATATGAAACAGACTCTGCATGGGGCACTTGCTGTTCAGGAATGAGCTGGCTCTACATGTTACGATGTGGGTATGCCGGCGTTGGACTGGCGTAAACACAGTAAAAAGTCTGACAACACCAGGTTTTAGTCCAACCTATTTACTTGATAATATACTTATAAGTATATTAAGTATATTATCAAATAAATAGGTTGGACTAAAACCTGGTGTTGTCAGACTTTTTACTGTGTCTACATGTTACCCCATTGCTGTATGGCATGTGCAGAACGAGGCCATTCAGCCCATCGAGTCTGCATCGACCACAGTCCCACCCAGTGACAGACCCATCCCCACCAGTACTGTACCCCAGTGTAACACAGTGACAGACCCATCCCCATCAATAATATACCCCAGTGTTATACAATGGCAGACCCATCCCCATTAGTACAGTAAACCAGTGTTATACAGTGACAGACCTGTCCCCATCAATAATATACCCCAGAGTTATACAATGAGACACCTGTCCCCACCAGTACTGTATCCCAATGTTATATAGTGACAAACCTGTCCCCGCCACTACTGTACTTCAGTGTTATACACTGACATACCCGTCCCCACCAGTACTGTACCCCAGTGTTATACAGTGACAGACCCATCCCCACCAGTAGTGTAGCCCAGTGTTATACAGCGACAGACCCGTCCCCACCAGTACTGTACCCCAGTGTTGTACAGCGACAGACCTGTCCCCACCAGTAGTGTACCCCAGTGTTATACAGTGACGAACCCGTCCCCACCAGTACTGTACCCCAGTGCTATACAGTGACAGACCCGTCCTCACCAGCACTGTACCCCAGTGTTATACAGTGACAGACCCATCCCCACTAGTACTATACCCCAGTGTTATACAGTGACAGACCCATCTCCACCAGCACTGTACCCCAGTGTTACACAGTGACGGATCCATCCCCACCAGCACTGTACCCCAGTGTAACACAGTGACAGACCCATCCCCATCAATAATATACCCCAGTGTTATACAATGGCAGACCCATCCCCATTAGTACAGTAAACCAGTGTTATACAGTGACAGACCTGTCCCCATCAATAATATACCCCAGAGTTATACAATGAGACACCTATCTCCACCAGTACTGTATCCCAATGTTATATAGTGACAAACCTGTCCCCACCACTACTGTACTTTAGTGTTATACACTGACATACCCGTCCCCACCAGTACTGTACCCCAGTGTTATACAGTGACAGACCCATCCCCACCAGTACTGTACCCCAGTGTTATACAGTGACAGACCCATCTCCACCAGTACTGTACCCCAGTGTTATACAGTGACAGACCCGTCCCCACCAGTACTGTACCCCAGTGTTATACAGTGACAGACCCATCCCCACCAGTACTGTACCCCAGTGTTATACAGTGACAGACCCATCTCCACCAGTACTGTACCCCAGTGTTATATTGTGACAGACCCATCCCCACCAGTACTGTACCCCAGTGTTATACACTGACATACCCGTCCCCACCAGTACTGTACCCCAGTGTTATACAGTGACAGACCCATCCCCACCAGTACTGTACCCCAGTGTTATACAGTGACAGACCCGTCCCCACCAGTACTGTACCCCAGTGTTATACAGTGACAGACCCGTCCCCACCAGTACTGTACCCCAGTGTTATACAGCGACAGACCCATCCCCACCAGTAGTGTACCCCAGTGTTATACAGAGAAAGACCCCTCCCCACCAGTACTGTACCCCAGTGTTATACAGTGACGGACCCGACCCCACCAGTACTGTACCCCAGTGTTATACAGTGACAGACCCATCCCCATCAGTACTGTACACCAGTGTTATACAGTGACAGACCCGTCCCCACCAGTACTGTACCCCAGTGTTATACAGTGACAGACCCGACCCCACCAGTACTGTACACCAGTGTTATACAGTGACAGACCCGTCCCCACCAGTACTGTACCCCAGTGTTATACAGTGACAGACCCATCCCCATCAGTACTGTACACCAGTGTTATACAGTGACAGACCCGTCCCCACCAGTACTGTACACCAGTGTTATACAGTGACAGACCCAATCCCTACCTGTACTGTACCCCAGTGTTACACAGCAACAGACTGCTCCGTGTTACGGACCTCTCCAGACACAATCTAAGCTGGGGCAGATGCTGAAAATCCCAGGCACTCAACGCAGCCCTTCCTAGAATCCTAGTGACAACACTTGGCCCAAATCAGGAGGTTAGGGAAATAGGAATAAAAACATGTGGGATGAAAAGGACTTGGGAAAGTGTGTTTAAATATTAAATAATGCTTACTGGAATTGTTAATGGTGAGATAGGGGATAAAGGATTAAATGGAATGAATGGTCAGGTGAGGCAGTTATGGAGGGAATTAAATTATATCAGCGGGAAAGCAAGGGGAAGATCAGCAGGGGTGTTTTCTCATCCTGTATGTCAAAGGAATCGGAACAGCTGGAGAACCCCACCCCAAGTGTCTGTGTGGGGTATGGGTGAGGGATGTTTATAAGGGTAATGTATGTGAGGAGTATACATCTGGTGTGTGCATGTAAGTGTGTCTGTACAGTGTGTGTGAGAGCGTATGTGGGTACCTGTGTATGTATATGTATGTGTACATCTGCGTGTGTGTTTATCTGTGCATGTGTGTGAGACTGTGTATGTGTGAGCGTGCGAGCATGTGTGTGTGCATGCGAAAGTGTGTGTGTATGAGTATATGTGTGTGTATGAGAATGTGCGAGAGTGCGTGTGCGAGAGTGCGTGTGCGAGAGTGCGTGTGCGAGAGGTCATGTGAATGACAGCGTGTGTGTGAGAAATGCAACTCTGACTAAACGTTCGCCAGTAATTTGATGCTGACATTGAATTGACTTTACCCTCAGTGTGGGTGCCAGCTGCTAATCCTTCCTCTCGATATAACAATACAACTCTGATGATCAATCCAGACACAGTTATTGCCCCTCGGATCTGACAGAATATTGATTACTGAAGTTGCAGAGATTGTGAACAGTAGCTTAGCACTGTGAAGAACAATACAGATTATTCTCTAAAGATGCTTCCACACTCAAGACAGCAGATCTGGTGTCTGTCACTCTTGGCCATCCAGTCCAGGAATAAAAGCCTGCTTCCTGCAATAGGCCAGGGGAATGACAGTGATCATACTGCCAAGGTGGTGGGAAATGAACCAGACCAGATTGCACAATGGCGCACCACCTCATCATACTCTCCGATAAAACAGAGTTGCATTCAAAAGGATGCCTTATCGTGGTAAGGAAAACTTTCCATATAAAGTAATGGAAATCACTTATCAAGTATTCTTCATAATTATCTATACAACAAACCAAGTTAACAATGGTCTCTACAATGGGAATTTGTATAAACAACACCTTTAGCATTATAAAACATCCTGAGGAGCTTCAAAGGAGCGTAATACAAAATACCAAAATGTTAAGTCAGATATTGGTCAGAAATATTGGACGGAATTTTCCTGTCCCACCCAGGACAGCGGGAATTTCCGCCTCGGGGTGAGCACGGCCAGAAAATCCCGCCCATTGATTGTGAAGACTGTTTTAAAAGAGGCAAGCATGGCGGAAAGGAATTCCAGAGCTTCAGGTCTAGGTACAGCCATCAATGGTGGAGGGAAGTTCAAGAAGCCAGAATTAGAGCACGGATCCCTCACAAGGTTGTGCGGCTGGGGGAAGTTACAGAGAAAGGAAGGGGGAAGGCCATGAGGGATTTGAAAACAAGGGCGAGAACTTTTAAGGCACAGGTTCGGATGATTCCCAATGTTCCTCCACCTCTCTGAAGAACTGACAACCCAACCTGTAGATGCCTGGAGGTCAGTGGTTCCTCCAACCCTCTTAGGGCATGGTGCATGGAGGGAGAGCAGAGAGGGTTGACACTGTACATGGACTTCCAAAAGACATGTGATAAAGTGCCGCATAACAGGCACATCAGCAAAGTTAAATTCCATTGAAAAAAAGTGGCAGCCCCAAAAGAATAAAGAAATAGCTGAGTCGATCAAAAACTCTCATGCGATTAAAAAATTGACAGATGGAGAAGGATGAATAGAAACTTATAAAATTCTAACAGCGTTAGACAGGGTAGTTTCAGAAAGAATGTTCCCAATGGTGAGGGAGTCTAGAACTAGGGGGTCATAGTTTGAGGATAAGGGGTAAACCTTGTGGAACTGAGGTGAGGAAAAATTTCTTCACCCAGAGGGTGGTGAATATGTGGAATTCACTCCCACAGAATGTAGGTCAGGCCAAAACATTGTCTGATTTCAAGAAGAAATTAGATATAGCTTTTGGGGCTAAAGGGATCAAGGGATATGGTGTGGGTGGGGAGAGCGGGGTTCAAGATAATGAATTTGGTGATCAGCCATGATCAAAATGAATGGTTGAGCAGGCTCGAAAGACTGAATGGCGTACTCCTGCTTCTAATTTCTATGTTTCTATCAATCAGCATGGTGGTGCCCCAAGTAAAATGCGGGAAGCTGAAAGAGGAACCTTGGAGTTGAGAAAACACTGAACACGACACACTAGGTGCCCTGGATTTACTAGGATGCCACCAGGACTTGATGGTTTGAGTTATAAGGTAAGGCTGGATAGACTGGGTCTTCTTTCTCTGGAGCATAGAAGGTTGAGGGATGATCTCATAGAGGTCCATAAAATAATGAGGGGCATAGATCAGCTAGATAGTCAATATCTTTTCCCAAAGGTAGGGGAGTTTAAGGTGAGGGGGAAAGATACAAAAGAGTCCAGAGGGACAATTTTTTCACACAGAGGGTGGTGAGTGTCTGGAACAAGCTGCCAGAGGCAGTAGTAGAGGTGGGTACAATTTTGTCTTTTAAAAAGCATTTAGACAGTTACATGGGTACGAGATGGATATAGAGGGACATGGGCCAAACGCGGGCAATTGGGATTAGCTTAGTTGTTTAAAACAAAAGGGCAGCATGGACAAGTTGGGCCAAAGGGCCAGTTTTAAAACTGTAAACCTCTATGACACAGAATCTGGGATATTTATTGAGGTATGGAATACAAAAGCAACAAAATTATTTTGAATCTTTGAGAAACTCATGTTTAGCCTCAACTGGAGCTGGGCACTGCACTTTAGGAGGAATGTGAAGTTGCTGGGAAGAGTGCAGAAATATTCAGAGAATGGTTCCTGTAATAGTTTCAATTACGTAGATAGACTGGAGAAGCTGGGGCTGTTCTTCTTCGAGAAGTTTGAAAGGAGATTTGATAGAAAATCAGAGTGGATGCAAGAGGAGTCATTGGGAAGGGCAACAAACGCTGGCTTTGCCAGAAGCACACTATCCCAAGAAGTTGTTAAAAAAAAAATGAAACAGTGGAAGTGTTGAGTACGAACAAAACACTAACTCAAGGTGAGTGACAAAAGAACCAAGGCTGGGGTGAAACATTTAACAGGGAGGGATTTTCCTGCCCCTGCTCGCCCCAAAACCAGAATATTCTGCTTGAGGTCAATGGACCTTTACATGATCCGCCCTCACCCGCTATGATTCCTGTGGTGGACAGGATGGGAAAACTCCCCCCAGAGAGTATTTCGGATCTGGAATGCCTGAGATTCTGACAGAGGCAGATTCAATCTGAGCTTTCAAAAGGGACTTGGACAATAATCTGAAGAGAAAAGGTTTGCTGGGCTATGGAGAAGGGTGAGGACCGTAGGACTAGTTTGGCTGCTCTTGCCTCCTTCTGTGCTGTAGCCATTCCATCACTCTACGGAAACAATACGACAGCAACAAACTGGAAAGGGCGGTGTTTTTTTATTCATTTGAGGGACATAGGTGTCACTGGCTGGCCAGCATTTATTGCTCATCCCTAGTTGCCATTAGAGGACAGTTGAGAGTCAACCACATTGCTGTGACTCTGGAGTCACATGCGGTCCAGACCAGGTAAGGATGGTACTAAAGGACATCAATGAACCACTTGGGGTTTTTCTGACAATCGCCAACGGTTTCATGGTCATCAGCAGATCCTTAATTCCAGATTTCTCTTTTGCAGATGTTGGGCTGACAACATGGAACCACAGCAACTGGAATAAGTTGATGTTCGATGCTGGCATTATACATCATACCTGCAGTACGGGAACCTTTAATCCTTAGATGTCTAATTTAAAAAACAAAAAATACGGCAAAGAAACAGATAAACACACAGAACTGATGAAGAGCCTGGAACCAAAATCTCTCCACAGACATTGCCCAGCTTGCTGTCTTGAACATGACATTAACTTAAAGACATCAAGAGTTCAGTATATACAAACAAAACTGATTTCAGTCTGCAATGCTACTTTTCAAGTTGATTCCTTTTACAAAACTGGCTTCAGATTTACCTTCTGCTTTCTAAATGCACAATTTTCCTTTTATAATGTTGGCAAGAGACAAAATAGAAAAAAATTAAAATAAAGAGGGAGAGAAAATTTCAGTCGGCAGCTGGTGCTCTCTCCTCAAGCGGGAGCTTAATGCAGGTGATGGGATTCTCGCCTGCAGGTCCAAATGCTGTTCCAAGCCTGGGCTCACAGTTGTTCCAGAACAACCATCAAATGCAGTTATATAGCAGCCTTCGTGTAGTAACAAATCGTAAGACACTTCACAGGAATATCATCAAATAAAAATCTGATCGAGCTACATTCAGCCAAGGAGGTAGGTTTTGGCGCAAGTTAAAGCAGGGCCATTATAGAAGCACAAGGTTTAGGAAAACAATTCCAGAACTTTGGAACTTGGCAGCTGAATGTACAGCTGTCTATGATGGAGTGGTGGAATTCAACGACATTTTAGGGGCCAGAATTGAAGGAGAATAGAAATCTTGAAAGGCTGTTAGAATTGGAAAAGCTTACAGAGGTAGAAGGCCAAATACATGCAAATCTTTCTCAATCCTGGAGATCTGTGCAGAGATTGGGGGAGGAAGGAAATCCTACCTTGTATAGTTGGCACATCTTAGCTAGTTAATTAGTATAGAACAATACCTGCAAATTATGCAGACTATGAGACCACAGATGAGCACTGTTGCATGCCAGTTGTCTCACCGTATACAAAAGTGTTGGGCAGTTTGACAATGAGGTTTATAAAGGATCTGCCAAAACGGTTAGCAATTTCAGCTTCAGCCATATCACAGAAACCCAGGTTTGCCCATTGAGAATACAGACACAAATGTGCAGGGAAGAAAGAGTCAATGAAATAACACAACAGAAAGGGTCTTTGGACTGGAAAGCGGAGGCACAGTGAGAATGCAAAATCCACACAGTGCATTCCAAACCCAACATGGGTAATTTTAAACACACATTCAGGGTCAGGCTGACTTAGGAAATTCCTACATTCAATCCCCATCTCTGGCAGAGATCAATCTGGGAGCAGGGTTCAAAACCATAACTGGCTCTGGCAAGAGCGCTACCAGCTGGGCCAAGCTGATATCCTTCCTCCTTCCTGTTGTCTTTGGATGATTTCTGTTTGGGCACTGAATATCTTTTATTTCAAGAACATGCTTTATTCATGTATAATCTGAAAAAAAAAATTACAGAAGCATTTCCAATCATCACAACATTGAAAAACAATCATATCGGTTTGGCCACTGGATATGTACAAGACCAAGTGGCAGTTGCTGCAAAGCACTTCTTAGCGTTGTGCTGGGGTGGCTTGAAAATGGATGTCTTTCATTAACAATGAAACGGGAGGATTTTTATTTACACACTGCTCCGACAGGCCCAGCATTGAACAGCTGGCCAATCACTGTGGGAATACAATTGTTGTTTTAAGGCAAATACAGCAGTCAGTTTACAGACCGCAGTGAATGAGAAAAACTATCTCAAATTGGACTTGCATTGGAGCAGGCTATTCAGCTCATTGTGTCTGCACTGGCCCACTCATCACAATAAGACTCATTGTCTTCATGACATAATGTGGAGATGCTGGCTTTGGACTGGAGTGGGCACCGAAAGAAGTCTCACAACACCAGGTTAAAGTCCAGCAGGTCTATTTGGTATCACGAGCTTTCGGAGCGCTGCCCCTATATCAGGTGAGTGGACATCACTCACCCAAAGAAGGGGCAGCGTTGTGAGACTTCTTACTGTTCTTGACAGGAGAGAAGGTTTGAATAAAATCATATTGTTACAGCACTGAATAAGGCCATTCGATCCACTGTGCCTATGCTGATTTTTTGGTAAAACTGTCCACTGGTCCATTCTCCTGCTCGTTCCTCACAGATCTATAGATTATATACATGGATATATAGATATACCAAAGTCTTGATGTTAGAACAGGATAAAGGGAATTGTGATATTTCATACCCCCCCCTTTATTTCAATTGCTTTCTTTGTTAGTGTTATAATGCATTGGTCTCACCTCAAACATACAAAGGTTGCTATACAATTTCAGGGAATCTGTAGCTGTATGTAGCCAGTACTGATCCATAGTTTTAATTACCATTTGTCCTCTAAAAGCTTAGAGCTTAAAGTTCAAGGTACTCTCATCAAGACCCATAAAATGTAGCTGAAAACTGGGATTGGAGCAATAAAAGTTGCAGGCCTACATTTAATCGTATGCTGAAAAGGTTTATGAGGTGAGGGCTCCAGTCAGCCTTCTCATTACATTTCCTTATTAAGCAAATCCTTTATTTTCCCTGATGTAAAACAAAACAGAAATCTATTAAAACACTTGTTAAAACAGGAGCCATGTGACAAATCTCATCAACAGATGAGAAAGGCTGCAAATTACTGTGCAACCACCGTTACCATCCATATTGTTTCCACGTCTTTCAAAGAAAAGAACCTGCATTTATATTCCCCCAATCTCCCAAACAACCACAGTTTCTCCAGACAAACCCTGTGGTTAAAATCCCTCATTCTTGGAACTATTTAGGGCTGTACGGTGGCACAGTGTTTGGCATTGCAGGCTCCTGGACCAAGGAATTTGGGTTCAATTTCGGCCTCAGGTGACTGTATGTGTGGAGTCTGCATGTTCTCCCTGTGTCTGCGTGGGTTTCCTCTGGGTGCTCCGGTTTCCTCCCACAGTTCAAAGATGTGTGGGTTAGATTGATTGGCCGTGGTAAATTGCTCCTTAGTGTCAGAGGGATTAGCAGGGTAAATACATGGAGTTAAAGGGATAGGGCCTGGCTGGGATTATTGTCAGTGCAGATTCAATGGGCCAAATGGCCTCCTGATGCACTGCTGGGATTCTATGATCCAATGAAATCTAATCTGCACCCTCAAGGACAATTCACGTCCTTCCTAAAATGTGGTGACCAGAACTGGAGACAAATAAAATTCACCGTGGCTTCATCACTTTTATGTTCAATGTATTCATGAAGTCCAAGTCCCAGCTGCATTTCTAATTACTCTCTCGATATTATTTATTATTCAATATTTATTCTTTCAGGGATGCGAGCATTACCGACAAGACTTTTTTTTTATTGCTCAACCCTAATTGTCCTTGACAAGGTGATCGTGAGTCGCCTTGCAATTCATATGGCGTAGATACACCCACAGTGCTGTTAGGGAAGCAGTTCCAGGAATCTGACACAGCGACCGTGAAGGAATGCTCTGAATTCCAAACCAGGGCGATGTGTAGCTCAAAGAGGAGCTTGCTGGTGGTGGTGTTCCCATGTATTTGCTGCCCTTGTCCTTCTAAGTGAATGAGGTTCACAGGTTTGGGAGTTGTTTTCAAAGGAATCATGTTGAGTTGGTGCAATGCATCTTGTAGATGGTACACTCTGCTGTCACTGTATTCATGATGTGGCGATGCCGGCGTTGGACTGGGGTAAACACAGTACGAAGTCTGACAACACCAGTCCTGGTTTAAAACCTGGTGTTGTCAGACTTCGTACTGCCACTGTATGCCAGAGGTGGAGGGAGTGAATGTTGAAAGTTCTGGACGGGATGCGAATCAAGTTGGCTACCATGTCCTCGATGATGTCACGCTCCTTGAGTGTTGTTGGAGCTGCACCCATTAGGCAAGTGGAGGGACTTATGTCTTGTAGATGTTGGATAGCTTTGGGAATTAGGAGGCAAATTACTCTTCACAGAATCCAAAGCCTCTGACCTACTCAGGTAGCCACAATATTCATATGGCTGATCCAGTTCACTTTCTGGTCAATGTTGACTTTGGTAATGCCATTGACTTTCAAGGGTAGATTGTTGAGTACTTGAATTCTCTCTTGCTGTAAATGGTCATTGCGTGGCACTTATGTGGCATGAATGTTATTTGCCATTTGTTAACCCAAGCCTGAATAATTGTTCAGGTCTTGCTGCATTTGGACATTGACTGCTTGCCTCTGAGGAATCAGGAATAGTACTGAACATTGTACAGTCATCAAAGATCATCTGACCTTGTGATGGAAAGAAGGTCATTGATAAAGGAGCTGAAGATGGTTGGCCGAGACATTAACACTGAGAAACACCTGCAGTGATGTCCTGGAGCTGACCTCCAACCACCACAACCATCTTCCTTCCTGCAGATATGGCTCCAGCCAGTGTAAAGTTTTCCCCCAAATTTATACTGCAGTTTTGCTAAGGCTCCTCGATCCAATGCTGCCTTGATGACAATCTCATATCATCTCCTGAGTGCAGCTCTTTTGAAAGTGTTTAGATTAAGGCTGTAATGAGGCCAAGGTCCAACTTGCTCTGGTGGAACCCAAACTGGGAGTCACTGAGCAGGTTATTGCTGATAGCACTGTCAAAGACCTCTGCCCTCACTTCACTGATGGTTGAGAGTAGACTGATGGGGTGGTAATTGGTTGAGTTGGATTTGTCCTGCTTTTTGTGGACAGCACATACCTGGGCAGTTTTATACATTGCCAGGTGGATGTCAGTACGGTGCTGCTTCTGCCCTGCCTACTGCACTGTTCACTGACCAAAGACTAACCCCCCTGGCTTTTTGTACAGGTACATGGGAATTTTGTTGGTCAATGACCTGACCAACATGTAAATTCTGAGCCGAGAGTATGAGGCTCATTGCCAGCCAGCACATGCGCAGGAGGCCCAAGATTTGTTGGGTTTTGGAAATGTCCACCACAGAGCAGAGGGAGGAGGACTGTTTTAGTTTATTCACATTAATTTTTAATCTTTTCTTTAGTTCACAGCACACAGTGGATGGGGAACAACTCATCTATTCACCGTGCTGAGTCTGTTTCACAGTCTGAACTGAATATTGTGTGCAGTTTTGGTCTCCTTTTCTGAGGAAGGATGTTCTTGCTCTCGAGGGAGTGCAGCGAAGGATTACCAGGCTGATTCCGAGGATGGCGGGACTGATGAATGAGGAGAGATTGACCAGGTTAGGATTGTTTTCGTTGGAGTTCGGAAGAATGAGGGGGGGATCTCATAAAGACTTATAAAATTCTAACAGGACGGGACAGGGTAGATGCAGGGAGGATGTTTCCAATAGTGGGGGAATCCAGAAGTTAGTCTGAGGATTCAGGGTAGACCATTTAGGACAGAGATGAAGAAACATTTCTTCACTCTGAGTGGTGAGCCTGTGGAATTCATTACCACAGGAAGTTGTTGATGCCAAAACGTTGAATGTATTCAAGAGGCAGCTGGACATAGCACGAGGGGCGAATGGGATCAAAGGTTATGGGGAGAAAGCAGGATTAGGCTATTGAGTTGGATGATCAGCCATGATCATAATGAATGGCAGAGCAGGCTCGAAGGGCCAAATGGCCTCCTCCAGCTCCTGTGTTTCTATGAGTCCTCCACTAAAATGCATTGTTTATTAATGTCACAAGCAGGCTTGCATTAACACTGCAATTAAGTTATTGTGAAAATAAACTAGTGATTAATTCTCAGGCTAACATGTTACCCTTTCTATTCCTAGTTCTGGACTGAATAGCACAGATTCACATTGCAGAACTGATCCTCACTCAGCTATGGTTGAAGAGCTGGAATTGGGGAATTTACCCAAATCTGCAATTATAAAAGATCCTCTAATACTCTCCCTTTCATTTTGAAGATGCCGACTCTCACTGGGGTATGGATCCATGAGCAGCTAATTATTCTCCTTGATGTCATTTGCCTAATGAGTGAAGGTGACAAGAATCAGCAAGCACTTCTGCTACACACAGTGACACGACTGTGGGCTGTTCATGTATCTGTCTTACACAATGTGTATGGCAATTCTAGTTAACAATTAAACTATTCCCAGGTCAATGACAATGCTCGTTAACAGTAAACGATTCCTTGGTCTATGGCAATGTCAGTTAACAGGTCAATAACTATGCTAATTAACAATGAAACTATTCCCAGGTTTTTGGCAGTGCCAGTTAACAGGTAAACTATTCCTAGATCTATGGCAATTCTAGTTAACGGTGAATTATTCCCAGGTCAATAGCAATGCAAGTTAACAATTAAACTATTCCCTGGTCTATGACACTACTAGTTAACAGATAAACTATTCCCAGATCTATGGCAATGCGAGTTAACAGATCTGGGGCAGCTTGGTTAGTGAATTTACACTCCAGTGTGGTTATAATTATGATGCAGGAGTTACCCAGGTGGCCAGGCATCCATAACACAGCCTCTGAGGTTGCTTCATTCACCAGTGCCTGCTAATTTCATTAGGCTCCTTGGACTGAAATGCCAGGAAAAACATCTTCACACAAAGGAAAGTGGAAATCTGGAACTCTGTGCGTTCCTCCACCAGGACACAAATCTACCTTGATCTAATGAAACGGTAAACCAGGGTGTTGGGCTGAATGGTCTCCTATATAGCTGGAGCCACGTTCTGTGGTCTGGGTACCAATGAGCAGGATATATGTCAAAATAAGCACAAGGCCACCACAGCAAGCGGATGCTCATCTTAACCATCAGTGCGTGTGCAGACAGAACCTTGGTCAGGCTTTGAGAAGGGCTAAGAGACAGTGGCAGCACAAAGTGTCAGTGAGAAGGCAGGGTGACCCTCTCTGGCATTGCCATTCACAAGATTAATGCTTGTGCAGGGAAACTCATTAAAGGGCCACCCTCTCACCTTGAAATTATCATTTGCATTTTAGAAGATCAGAAAGCCCAGGACAACATGATCGGTAAGTAAAGGAGGGCTCCATCAATCAGAGTAATAGGACAACAAACTCTCAGCAGTCAGTGTGTGAATCCTCACAGTGGGATTTATGCAGCTATCTACACTGTTCATGGCCAGCAAGGATAGCCAGCTGCCATAGTTCATTCTCAATTAGAAAAAAAACACTGCCGCAGCCCGATTAAATAGTCCTGTGGGAACAGGAAACAGCTCACCACAATGATAACTACAAAGAGAGCAGAGAGGCTGGAGAGGCAAGACAGGCAGAGAGGGGGGGAGAGGGAAGAGAGGGGGGGAGAGGGAAGAGAGGGAGAGAGAGTACAGTGAGAAGGGGTGGGCAGCCTGAGAGAGAGAGAGAGAGAGAGGGGGGGGGTGCAGCCCGAGAGAGAGAGAGAGAGGGGGCGGGCAGCCCAAGAGAGAGAGAGGGGGGGGGGGCGGGCAGCCCGGGAGAGAGAGAGAAAGGGGGTGGGCAGCCCGAGAGAGAGAGAGAGAGAGAGAGAGAGGGTGGGCAGCCCGAGAGAGAGAGAGAGAGAGAGAGGGTGGGCAGCCCGAGAGAGAGAGAGAGAGAGAGAGAGGGTGGGCAGCCCAAGAGAGAGAGAGAGAGAGAGGGGTGGGCAGCCCGAGAGAGAGAGAGAGAGAGAGAGAGAGAGAGAGAGAGAGGGGGCGGGCAGCCTGAGAGAGAGAGAGAGAGAGAGAGGGGGTGGGCAGCCCGAGAGAGAGAGAGAGAGAGGGTGGGCAGCCCGAGAGAGAGAGAGAAAGAGGGGGCGGGCAGCCCGGGAGAGAGAGAGAAAGGGGGTGGGCAGCCCGAGAGAGAGAGAGAGAGAGAGAGAGAGGGTGGGCAGCCCGAGAGAGAGAGAGAGAGAGAGAGAGAGGGTGGGCAGCCCAAGAGAGAGAGAGAGAGAGAGAGGGGTGGGCAGCCTGAGAGAGAGAGAGGGGTGGGCAGCCCGAGAGAGAGAGAGGGGTGGGCAGCCCGAGAGAGAGAGAGGGGTGGGCAGCCCGAGAGAGAGAGAGAGAGAGAGAGAGAGGGGGCGGGCAGCCTGAGAGAGAGAGAGAGAGAGAGGGGGTGGGCAGCCCGAGAGAGAGAGAGAGAGAGGGTGGGCAGCCCGAGAGAGAGAGAGAAAGAGGGGGCGGGCAGCCTGAGAGAGAGAGAGGGGGGGGTCGGGCAGCCCAAGAGAGAGAGAGAGGGGGGGGGGGGGCGGGTAGCCCGAGAGAGAGAGAGAGAGAGAGGGGGGGGGGCGGGCAGCCCGAGAGAGAGAGAGAGAGAGGAGGGTCGGGCAGCCCGAGAGAGAGAGAGGGGGGGAGCGGGCAGCCTGAGAGAGAGAGAGAGAGAGAGAGAGAGAGAGGGAGAGAGAGAGAGAGAGAGAGAGAGAGGGAGAGAGAGAGGGGGCGGGCAGCCCGAGAGAGAGACACATTGAAGTTGGGTATGACACATATAAACCACATGGCAATTGTCCAGATATAATAGGTTCAGATCCAGTTACCAAACATTGCTTGAAAATTACTGCACCAGGTATCTAAATGTGAAGCATTTCTGTGATCCTCTATTGACACCCTACTTGTCAGTGTGTAGAATGATAGATTTACTTGAATAAACTAATGGCATTTTGTCACATTATTGGTACACCATATTTCACAATAATAATGCAAAATACCAAGACAGAGTAATGATTGACAGAAAATGGAAGGTAGCTAAACTGTTTTATATATTTCAGCTTGCATTTCTTGAAACTGAGTTATCAGTCTGGGAGTATCCTGCCCTGGGAGGGATTGCACATTCTCAAGTCTTCCAAGTGAGTTATCACTGGCCTGTTCAGTTAGAAGTTAAATATATTGTGGCACTGATTAAAAAAAGGTATAGGAGCTCCCCCAATATTCTGAATAACATGAGCCTCTCAACCAACAGTGCCAAATATATATAAACTGGTCAATTCTTAGCCAGGATTTTGCTGTGTGCAAACTGACTGTTGTCTTAGTGTATTGGGGATGCGGAAGACATGAAAGACATATGTCTTCTTTCTTCAAAGCAGAAAAGTTATCAGTTAAATTGCTACAGCAGGTAATTAAGGCAGCAAATGGGATTTTGTCCTTTGTTGCTAGAGGGATGGAGTTTATAAAGTGAGGTTGTATTGCAGCTGTATAAGGTGCTGGTGAGGCTACACCTGGAGTACTGTGTACAGTTTTGGTCTCCTTACTTGAGAAAGGATATACTGGCACTGGAGGGGGAGCAGAGGAGATTCACTAGGTTGATTCTGGAGTTGAGAGGTTTGGCTTATGAGGAGACACTGAGTAGACTGGGGCTATACTCATTGGAATTCAGAAGAATGAAGGGAGATCTTATAGAAACATATAAGATTATGAAGGGAAAGGATAAGATAGAAGCAAGAAACTTGTTTCCGCTGGCGGGTGAAACTAGAACTAGGGGGTATGGCCTCAAAATAACGGGGAGCAAATTTAGGACTGAGTTGAGGAGGAACTTCTTCACACAAAGGGTTGTGAATCTGTGGAATTCCCTGCTCAGTGAAGCAGTTGAGGCTACCTCATTGAATGTTTTTAAAGCAAGGATAGATAGATTTTTGAACAGTAAAGGAATTAAGGGTTATGGTGAGTGAGTGGGTAAGTGGAGCTGAGTCCATGAAAAGATCAGCCATGATCTTATTGAATGGCGGGGCAGGCTCAAGGGGCCAGATGGCCGACTCCTGCTCCTAGTTCTTATGTTCTTATACAGTGGCTTCTCTGAATGTTTAAAACATTTGAAGCAGATGCACCTGATGTGATACTTCATTTTATCACACCATATGTCGCCAACCCCTGTTTCATTGAGGGCCGAAGGGCCTGTAATGTGCTGCAATGTTCTAAGCCTGGATCCAGCCGTTCTTCACCCTTGTGTGTGATTACAGCTCAAAATTCTGATTCTAGACAAAGCAGGTTTGGAAGGACATAACCTATAAAGGCAGACTGGTTAAGTATTGTAACCTGAAAGGTTATGGACCAGGTACTGGAAGATGGGATCAGAATGGGCAACTCATTTTTTCAACTGGCCCAGACACAATGGGCCGAATGGTCTCTTTCTGTGCTGTAACATTTCTATGGTTCCATTTCCTTTCTCTCAGGCAGTAGGGTGATTTTCCGGAATAATTTTTACCCCAGTACTGGGGCTGGTTTTGCTCTTCTGCAATACAGATGTGGAAGGAAGGAAGAATCTAGACAAACGCTACATGGCATAGGACACACTACCCAAGACACCACAGCGAAGTGTCTAGACAGGCTGCCCCAGTCACCACAGGGAAGTGTCTAGACAAGCTACCCCAGACATCGTTGAGTGTGGGCAAACTTTATTGACCAGCTGTTTGCTGGCTGCCTGGTTTTTTCATGTTGACACTCCCACTTTAGTGAAGTCTTTTGGATGAGCTTGGTCGCTGTACTTACCAGCAAGGAGTTGGGACGATTGTTTTGGCATTGGCAATCTGTGAAGAACTCTGTGTTGTGGTTTAATCGACCGTGACCACCATATTTTGCTGCATCAGTGTCCAGCACGATTCTATACCTAGGCACAATGATTAAGGAAAAAAACAGGCTTAAAATTATAAGTGCTCTCATTATCCAAGCATGCAGACATGTACTAAAAAATCTGTGTGTCAATACACAGAATACAACAGTACCAGAACAGGCCAGGCCAGCTCCCTGGTCCAAAACAATGTTTACCATCTAGTGAGCATCCTCCTATCCTAAACACAACCGTACTAATCACCTTACCTATTCTGTATTCTTCCCAGTGTCTGGATAAATATGTTTCTCCTGAATTCCTGATTAGATTATGTAACATCTGTGCTGCTTAGCTTTGCGGAAACAACTGGAAACAATTTATTTACGTCCATCCTATCAAACCCTTCATTAAAGATCAGGTAACTGCTTGGTCGTCTCCTTACAGTCACTTCCACAAACAAATCCCATTGTGTATCAAAGTCAATAACAATAATTCAGTTATCTGCTGTGAAGGTCCTGGATTGGAGGAGGAAGGAAACTTTTCTTTATTCATTTGTGGGACATGGGACATCGCTGGCTGGTCAGCATTGATTGTCCATCCCAAGTTGCCCTTGAGAAGGTGGTGGTGAGCTCGACAACTGAATGTTTCGCTCCGGTCATTTCAGAGGGCAGTTGAGAGTCAACCACATTGCTGTGGCTCTGAAGTCACGTAGAGGCCAGACTGGGTAAGGACGGCAGATGTCCTTCCCTAAAGGACATTGGTGAATCAGATGGGTTTATCTGACAATCGACAATGGTTTCATGGTCATCAGTAGATTCTTAATTCCAGATTTTTTTTTATTGAATTCAAATTCCATCATCTGCCCTGGCGGGATTCGAACCCGCGTCCCCCAGAACATTAGCTGATTCTGGATGAATAGTCTAGTGATAATACCACTCGGCAATCGGAAGTTTGGAGTGAGAAGAGTACAGTGATTAGTTTGAGTTGTGATGTCTCAGTGTTGCAGGGTAATAGCACTATTGTAGTTGAATAGCTTACTGACATTCAATGTCTAGATTTTCATGGAGCACAGCTAGGTCATCAGTGAGAGCCAAATAACAATACTAACGGCAGCAACAAGCAATTTAGTATAAAGCAGGTTCTGTAAATACTTTAATTACTTTACAATGCCTTCACTATTCTACCTGCCATAGGTGCATGTGCCCATGAGAGTTGCAGTAACCACACAGTCCTTGTGGAGACAAACAGAGCGTACCACCCATCATGTACAACACCACTACTATGTTAAATGTCACAGACACAGAACAGACCGAGCAGGGCAAAACTGTGCGTGATCACCAGCAGCAGCGCAACTGATTTAACCAGAACTGCATACCTAAAACAACCTAAAACTGTGGGTGTTGCAAATCTGAAATACAAGCCAGGAATCACGAGGAAGTCATATTCAACTCAAAATGTTACCTGTGTTTCTCCCTCCACAGATGCTGCCAGATCTACTGTGTATTGCCAACACTTTCAGTTTATGTGTTTGCATTCTCATGACCTCACCTAACCCTCACTCCACCATTAGGGATAACCCCTGCTTCAATGGGCAAACAGTACAGGAAAACTTGCATGTCACGGAAGCACAGAAAGTAGTCTCACAACACCAGGTTAAAATCCAACAGCTTTATTTGGTAGCACGAGCTTTTGGAATGCTATTCCTTCATCAGGTGATTCACCCGATGAAGGGCCAGCACTCCGAAAGCTCGTGATACCAAATAAACCTGTTGGATTTTAACCTGGTGTTGAGATTACTTACTGTGTCTATCCCAGTCCAAAGCCAGCAACTCCACATCAAACAGCGGAAGCAGCATGCTAGCGACAGAACTAAAAGATGTCACAACCATCACATCAGATGAAGCTTTGCAATGCAGCTACATCCAGTCATGCATGGTGCTGGAGAATTAACAGGAAGAGGTGGCTTTACAAATATCCCCCTCCTTGATGATGAGCAACCCTCACATTAGTGGAAAAGAAAAGGCTGAAGCATTTACAGTCATCTTCAGTAAGAGAAGGTGGATGGGCGGATCCATCTCAGCCTCCTCCTGAGGTCTGTGTGCAGTTTTGGTCGCCATACTTACGCAAGGATATTTTGGCCTTGGAGGGAGTGCAGAGGAGGTTTACTAGGCTGATACCGGAGTTGAGGGGGTTGAGCTATGAGGAGAGGCTGAATAAACTAGGCTTGTATTCGTTAGAGTTTAGAAGAATGAGAGGAGATCTCATTGAGACGTATAAGATGATGAATGGGATGGATAGGTTAGAGGTGGAGAAATTCTTCCCACTCAGAAAGGACAGTTGGACTAGGGGGCACAGCCTCAAGATAAAGGGGGGGCGTTTTAGAACGGAGTTGAGGAGGAACTTCTTCATTCAAAGGGTGGTGAATCTCTGGAATTCTCTGCCCGTTGAAGTGGTGGAGGCTGCCTCGCTAAATATTTTTTAAGACGCGGGTTGATGGGTTTTTGATAAGTGAGGGGATTAAGGGTTATGGGAAGAGGGCGGGAAGGTGGAGCTGAGACACGACAGATCAGCCATGATCTTATTGAATGGCGGGGCAGGCTCGAAGGGCTAGATGGCCTACTCCTGCTCCTATTTCTTATGTTCTTATGTCTTTAGCATCACAGATGCAAGTTACCATCTAACTCGATTTACTTTACAAAATTAAACAAAAATCATTCATAGGATGTTGGCACTGTATGAAAGACTAGCATATGTTGCCCACCCCAAACTACCCTCAGGAAGGTGATAGTAATCCACCTTTTTGGAATGACTGCAGTCCATCTGGTTTGACCTTTCCAATGCAGCTTGGTACAAATGAATCATAAAATCATACAGTGCATCATGTCCATCACTGTCACGTGATGGCCCATCATGTCTGTACCATTATGTGTGAAACATCTGGCCTCTCATCTAATCCCATTTACCAGCATTTACAGAGTCATTGAAATGAGTGACTTGCGAGACCATTTCAGAGGTCAGTCAAGAATCAGATACATTGCCGTCAGTCTGGAGTCACATGTAGACCAGACCAGGTAAGGATGGCAGATTTCCTTCCCTAAAGGACACTAGTGAACCAGGTGGGTTTTTACAACAATCAACAATATTGAGAAACAGCTGAAGGCACTGGACATTACAGAAGTTGTGGTCCCTGACAATTCTCTGGCAATAATAATGAAGACTTATGCTCCAGAACTAGCTGAGCCCATGGCCAAGCTGTTCCAGTAACAGCTTTCAACTTCTTTTAATCCAATTATCTCTTTTCTTAAATAAGGAAATACAACTGTACACAGAATTACAACTATAGCAAAACATTCCAACTTTTAAATTCCATTCCCTTTGCAATAAATGACAACATTGCATTTGCCTTCCTAATTACTTGCTCTATCTACATACATACCACAGGCTGTCTGGATCTCCATGTGCCCAAGTTCTGGAATCTCTCATTCAAATTTATTTTTTATTCATTCGTGGGAACAGAGTTGAGGAGGAACTTCTTCACTCAAAGGGTGGTGAATCTCTGGAATTCTCTGCCCGTTGAAGTGGTGGAGGCTGCCTCGCTAAATATTTTTAAGAAACGGGTTGATGGGTTTTTGATAAGAGAAGGGATTAAGGGTTATGGGGAGAGGGCGGGAAGGTGGAGCTGAGTCACGACAGATCAGCCATGATCTTATTGAATGGCAGGGCAGGCTCGAAGGGCCAGATGGCCTACTCCTGCTCCTATTTCTTATGTTCTTATGTTCTTATGATATGGGCATCACTGGCTGGCCAGCATTTATTGTCCATCCCAAGTTGTCCTGGGATGGTTTGCTCAACCATTTCTGTGGGTGGTTGAGAGTCAATCACATAGCTGTGGCTCTGGAGTCACATGTAGGCCAGACCGGGTAAAGATGGCAGTAAAGAACATTAATAAACCAGGTGGGTTTTTCTGACAATCAACAATGGTTTCATGGTCATCAGTAGATTCTTAATTCCAAATTTATTCTTATTGAATTCAAATTCCACCATCTGCCCTGGCGGGATTCGAACCTGGGTTCCCAGAACATTATCTGTGTTTCTAGATTAATAGTCTAGCGATAATACCACTAGGCCATCATCTACCCATAATATTAAAAAACGCTGCTTTTTTTTTCCCTGCCAAAATAGACAAGTTCACATTTTTGCTCATTGTACTCCATCTACCAAATGTTTGCAAGTCATTTAACCCACCAATATCCCATTGCAAGCTCCTTATGTCCTCGTCACAACTCGTCTTATCCTTGTCCTACCTTTCTGACATTAGCAAATTTAGCAATCATTCATTCGATCCCATTGTCCAAGTCTCAATATAAATTGTAAACAGCTGAGACCCATAACTTCACTGGTTACATCTTGCAAACCTGAAAATCATCTATTTATGCTTACTTTCGGCTCCCCATTTGCTAACTAACCTATCCACATTTATATGTTAGCCCCCACTACCTATATTTTGAGCAGTAATCTTTAATGTGGCACTTTATCAAATACCTCCTGGAGATACAGGTACAGCTTCAGGTTAAACATGGGCAAGGAAACCTCTTACTGGTTACCACATACTGTCCTCCTTCAGCTGATGAATCAGTATTCCTCCATGTTGAACAACACTTGGAGGAAGCACTGAGGGTGTCAAGTACGCAAAATGTAACCTGGATGGGGGATTTCAATGTCCACCACCAACAGTGGCTTGGCAGCAACATTACTGATCGAGCTGGTCAGGTCTTAAAGGATATAGAGTCTGGGATAGACCTGGGCTAGGCACGATAAGAAGTCTCACAACACCAGGTTAAAGTCAAACAGGTTTACTGGGAATCATGAGCTTTCGGAGTGCTGCAGTGTGTTTTTAACTTTTGACATGATTGTGCAATGTGCTGATATTCCTATTGTCACAAGCAGGGCAAAGGAAAGGGACAGAAAATGGTGGAATGCATGGAGGACTTGGATTCCACACAAATAAAGATCAGAATTGTAACACGTTGAATGTCGGTCATTGGATCTACGTGTGTGTGGGATGACTATATGCTTTATTATTGCATATACTCTATCTTTAATAAATCTATTACTGCTTCGCCTCAACATCTCAAGAACCACAATGATTTTGAGGAATAGAAACATCGAATCGAACCATTTGTAAATGCATCTGCTAACAGTGGCATTAAGAAAACTGAAGCCAATATCTCAGCTTCCGCTCACATCTTTCTCTAACAGTCCCTGTGATACCAAAGTTAGTCTGTCGTTGGGCTCCAATGGCCTGGCAGTGTCAGAGAGCGAGGAGCTGGAACAACTGCAGAGGGACAGTGAGTCTGCTAGCCTGCATCCTCCGTGCTGTGTTAATTAACTATTTTCACTGCCTTCTGTTCTTTCACAGTCTCACTGGGATGATTTCCACTTCTTTTCCAGCTGTTGTTTAAGAATATAACCAATCTTCTTATATGCTTTCCTCTGTCAACCTCCATTAGAGGAATTACTGCTCTCCCAGTCCAGACAAAGGATTCACACCCAAAATATTCCCTACATTTCCAGCTGCATTTTATTTCCACCATTTTCTATTTTTCCTTGATAAAAATCAAGAAGTAGATAGAAATAGAGGGAATGATTCTAATCTAACTATCCAGATAACTGGTTCACTAATACCCTGAAGGAAACCTGCTGTCCTTTCCTGGTCTAAGCCTGTATTTGACACTAGTTCTCAAGAACTGGTTTACTCCCACTGATAGAGGGGCAGCATGATGGCAAAGTGTTCAGCACTGCTGCCTCGCAGTACTCAGAACCCGGGTTCAATTACAGTTTTGGCTCACTGTCTGTGTGGAGTTTGCATATTCTTCCCGTGTCTGCGTGGGTTTCCTCCGGGTGCTGTGGTTTCTTCCCACAGTCCAAAGGTGTGCGGGTTAGGTGGATTGGCCATGCTAAATTGCTCCTGACTGTTGGGGGACCAGCAAGGAATATACAAGAGGTTACAGGAATAGGATCTGGGTGGGATTGTGGTCCGTGCAGAGTCGATGGGCAGAACGGCCTCATGCATTGTAGGGATTCTATTCTATGACCTCTGAAATGAGCCTGGCCAGATGGTCAGTTGGCCAAAGGACAGTGAATAAATGCCAGTTGAGCCAGCGACACTCACACCCTGAGAATGAATGGGGGAAAAAAGAAGCAGGGGGCCTTTCAAATAAAGTAAAGAGCAGCTTGCAAAAGTGTTGACTGTAGCAGTTTAAATCCAGGTACAACAACACATTACTGAAGCTATGTTTATACTCGGCTTTCTGGAGGCAGCAATCAGTGCTGATCAAGATGCTTCAGAGTAGAAAATGCAGCTCCCAGTGTTAAATTGCTCAGCAACTTCCTTATCTAGCCATCTGCTGCACAGGATTAAATTACCATTAATACAGTAATGTGCAGAGCAGCAACGCAAGGAAAAAGAGATAAAACAAAGTAGCCAAAACCATTTTCAGACTGATGCAGTTGACAGCAGAAGATTGTGTTTCCTATTACTTCAGTGAGACTTAGCACAAATTAGATACCAGGCTTTTTTTAAAAGGTGCGGCAGCATGCAGGTTATATAACTGGATTATAAACCAGAGCCCTGAGCTGGAGACACTGGGCAGAATTTAATGCCTTCTTCGGAGTTGAGTTTGGAAATGTTTAAGGTTAAGGTTTAAAGTTTTTTTATTAATCCAATGAAGTTATTGTGAAATTCCCCTGGTTGCCATACTCTGGTGCCTATTCGGGTCCACTAAGGGAGAATTTAGCACGGCTAATGCATCTAACCAGCATGATGTTTGGACTATGGGAGAAAACCGGAGCACCCGGAGGAAACCCACACATACAGAATACAGAAACCACTCCCAGTCTCCACACAGACACTGACCCGAGACGGGAATTGAATCCAGGTCCCTGGCGCTGTGAGGCAGAAGTAGTCATCACTGCACCACCGTGCCACCCACAATGGGGTGGAGGTGGGGGGGAAGTGGGGTGGGGGGGGAAGTGGGGGGGGCGGGCAGGGGGGGGGTACTGTGCAGGTGGGCATTTAATCAGTTAGGAAGATGGTTGGCTGGAGAACCTGCCTCCTCCAGGGTGGGGAGGCTGAAGGATGGCCTGCTCACACCACTGCCACAATTAATGTCCCCTTTAGGACCTCATCTGACATCTGCTGGAATTAGGCCAGCAGTGGCTGGGGCAGTCGCCATGATGAGGTGGCATTCCTTATCGTCAGACTCTCAATTATATAACTGTAACATAATTTGCCAACTTTTATACTTGATGTCCCGGCCGATGAAGACAAGCATGCCGTATGCTTTCTTCACCACCTTTTCCACTTGTGCTGCCACTTATTAGGATCTGTGGACCTGTACTCCCAGATCTCTGTGTGTCTATGCCCCTGATTGTTCCGCCATTTATTTTATTGCTCCCAGATGAACTGGACCTACCAAAATGCATCACCTCGCATTCCGTCTGCCATTTCTCTGCCCAATTTTCAAGCCTATTTATATCCTGCTGTATTCTCTGACAATCTTCATCACTATCCGCAGCTCCGCCAATCTTAGTATCATCTGCAAACTTGCTAATCAGGCCATTTTCTTCCAAGCCAGATGGCATCTGTCCTCGATTACTGAGAGAGAGAGACGAGAGATGAAATTGCTGAAACCTTTGTTTCTTCATTGGACACACGTGAGGTCCCAGAGAATTGGAGGATAGCAAATGTGGTCCCACTATTTAAGAAGGGTAGCAAGGATAACCTGGGTAATTATAGGCCAGTGAGCTTGACGAGCGTGATAGGGAAATTGTTGGAGAACTTTCTTAGAGATAGGATCTATACACATTTAGAACTGAATAGTCTCATTAGCGATAGACAGCATAGTTTTGTACGAGGGTGATCACGCCTCACAAATTTTGTTGAGTTTTTTGAGGGAGGTGACAAAAAGATTAACGATAGGGGAAAGGTCGTGGCTGTCATCTATATGGAGTTTGGTAAAGCATTTGACAAGGACCCTTATGGCAGGCTGGTGCAAAAAGTTAAATCTCAGGGGATCAAAGGTGAACTAACTAGATGGGTACAGAACTGGCTTGGCCAGAGAAAAAGTCTGACAACACCAGGTTTTAGTCCAACCGATTTATTTGATAATATTCTCACAAGCTTTCGAGGGGGCTGCCTCTTCGTCAGGTGAATGGAGAGACCTTTCCATTCACTTGACGAAGAGGCAGCCCCCTCGAAAGCTTGTGAGGATATTATCAAATAAATCGGTTGGACTAAAACCTGGTGTTGTCAGACTTTTTACTGTGTTTACGCCAGTCCAACGCCGGCATACCCACATCTTGGCCAGAGAAGACAGAGGGTAGCAATGGAGGGCCTTTTTGCTTATTGGAGGTTTATGACTAGTGATGTTCCACAGAGCTCTGTACCGGGATTTCTGTTGTTTGTGATACATATAAATGATTTGGAAGAAGATGTAGCTAGTCCGATTAGTAAGTTTATGGACAACACAAAGATTGCTGGAATTGCGGACAGTGATGAACATTATCAGAGAATACGGCAGGATGTAGATAGGCTGGAAAATTGGGCAGAGAAATGGCAGATGGAATTTAATCCAGATAAATGCAAAGTGGTCATTTCAGTAGATCTAATGTAGGGGGGAACTATACAATAAATGGCAGAACCATCAGGTGTATAAGCACACAGAGGGATCTGGGTGTGCAGGTCCACAGATCCTTAAAGGTGGCAGCACAGGTGGAAAAGGTGGTGAAGAAGGCTTATGGCATGCTTGCCTTTATTGGACGGGGGCATGGAGGATAAAAAGTTGGCAAATGATATTGCACTTATATAGAACGTTGGTTAGGCCACATCTGGAATACTAGGTCCAGCTCTGGTCGCCATACTACCAGGAGAACGTTGAGGCTTTGGAGAGAGTGCAGAAAAGGTTACCAGGATGTTGCCTGGTATGGTGGGTATTAGCTATGAGGTGAGATTGAGTAAATTAGGATTGTTCTCCCTGGAAAGATACAGGTTGAGGGGCGACCTAATAGAAGTTTATAACATTATGAAGGGCATAGATAGGGTGAACAGGTGGAAGCTTTTTCCCAGGTCAGAAATGACAAACACAAGGAGTCACAAGTTCAAGGTAAAGGGGGGGGGGGGGGCAAGATTCAATACAGATATACTGGGGACGTATTTTACACAGAGAGAGTGGTGGGGGCCTGGAGTACACTACCAAGCAAGGTGGTTGAGGCAGACATGCTAGGATCATTTAAGACTTATCTAGATAGCCACATGAACAGACTGGGAATAGAGGGATACAAACAGATGGTCTAGTTAGGAACACATGATCAGTGCAGGTTTGGAGGGCTGAAGGGCCTGTTCCTGTGCTTTTGTTCAAATGCTTTACTAAAGTCCATGTAGACAACATCCACAGCCCTTCACATGCCAATCATTTTTGACATTGCCAGCAAGGCCCACATCCACGAAAGAGTAATTTAAAAAAATGATGACTTTGTTATTGGTGGGAGCCTGCTGTGTACAAATTAATTCCAACATCTTCTACGCCACACAGTGAGCACGTGAGGTTGTACTTCATTGGCTGAAAAGCACTTTGGGATATTTGGAGAGCAAAACTTTCCTTCTTTCTTTCCCCAAGTCTACCAAACACACAAACTGATGTAAACCCTAATGGCAGAGAGGCATTGGAACAGCAGGTCCTTGCAAGCTGCTCTGTACCCAATACAAGTCATATTCAAATCATTCATATTCCACAATCCAAAAATTTGGATAGTATTTTAGCTGTACCAAAATCTTAATGATTCCAGCAACAACGATGGAGATGTTAAATATGTGGCCAGTGAAGAACTGAGAAACAGGTTTCAAACCTTCTGAGCTAAGTTAACACAAAAGTCGACCTCAAATGTTATGCTATGCATGAAGTCAAAAACTGTCCAACGTCCCTGGGTTAAGTTTGGGGAGGGTGTTGAAAAACTGAGGAGCTGAGAGAGTAGTTCAATGTCCTTATCATCTTTATCATGCAAAGATCCAGCTGCAATCAAAGACTGATACAACACAGGAGGCCATTCAGCCCATCGTGTTCGCACTGGCTCTTTGAAAGATCTCTCCACTAATTCTAATTCTCTGCTCTTTCCCCCAATTCCTGTAATTGCTTTCCTTTGAATAGTTATCTCATTCCCTTCTTGATGTTATTGTTTCTGCTACCACCACTCCATCTGCCAGGTCATCGCAATAGCGATATAGATAAATGTTTTTCTCAAGTCACTTCTGATTCTGTTACTAATTAGCTTAAATTTGTGCCCTCTGGTTACTAACATCAGAAACAGCATCTCATTATTTGCAGTATCATAACTTCTCTTGATCTTGAACGCCTCCCCCAAATCTTCCATGAAGTTTCTCTGCTCCAAGGACAATTCCACATGATGCCTTCACACGCACACGCACACACACAACACGTACATAGAAATCCTTATACAAATTGCTGACTTGTGTAGATTTGGATAAAGGGTTCATTGGATGAGGTGCCATTAATCAGCAAGTGTTCCTAGTAGAAACAGGGTAAAAATCAGAAGGGAATTAAATAAATATTAAATTTGACTGCGGTCAAAACACAGTGAGCACGTGA